>WOFM01000064.1:3308773-3322139 GCA_011428145.1 Ericerus pela
CTTGTAGACCAACTAAATTATTCTCTATCTAAAAGCAGTGAACTTGACCACATGGCCATTTCACCTCTGGCTATAATGTGAAACTTGGTCTGTGTCATACATTCGTGAGTAGTGAAATTCATTCTATTGACTTAGAATTCGAAGAGCACCCTGGATACGTTGATTGCCAATATCATAAAGTATTGCTAAAAATGTTGAAACGAGAGAACCTTCCAGAGGATGCAGTTCCATTGTGTCAGTGCCCTCAAATCAATGAAGCAGCCTTTCGACCGGAAGTTCAAAATTACTTCTTCTCTGAAACGCATGCAATGGGATCAGTCAGTCATTGTGTTTGAGCGAAGACATTCTCGCTCACCTATTTAATCGCTTAATTACATTAGGCTTAATGAAAATGATTCATCATAATGGAAAATGGTAGATATGACATTTGGTCCGAGAATTGACACATCTGAGATTATAGGTTTTGGCTCCGATTCTCGTAGCATCTTCCAACAAATATCTCAAGTAACTGGAATGTGGATCATCATCAAACGTGACCTAATAGTATTAACTAAAGTACCTATGTCTAAACTGGAAGGGGTTTCTGGTGACATTTTTTTCTTCAAACAAAAACATCATCTATGATAATCTAACAGCAGTTGATACCTGTATACCATGACACATGAGATAGATACAAAGCGTTAGCAATTAGTTGCCCAATCAATGGCCTTAAGTAAAGCGTTTGAGGCGCCTGATAACTCACATCATTAACAAAATCTTTGCTCAACATAATACTATGAGAAAATAATCATTTATATAACAAAAAGCCTAAGCATGATGGGTCACTAAAAAATGACCGCGTTGTTAACAATAAGAAAAAAAAACTGTCGTGTTATACAGGGGAGTCATATTACAAAGTTTTATTTGCCTATGACCTATAGATGGTGAGGCTGGTTAGAAAAAAAATTAATTTTCCCTCTAAACTGTATATTATTGACACGTTTCAAACCTGCTTTTTAAAATTGTGGGAGAAAATTTGGAGTTGGGCTAAATTATGCGAATGTATATTTTTACAATGCTTGTTAAGTTACTTAATCGGTTGCATGTAATGCCACAAAACTGACATAAAATGTGGGCATCCATTACAAAACTTCTATTAAGATTAAATTATGAAATTCGTATAATTCAATTAATAGACAATAAAACTTCAACAATATAATTGAAACACGTTGAATGATAAAAACGATAAAAAAATCAGAGAACGATGACGTCATTTGTTTTTGGGAGCAAAATTATTTTTCTGGTGGCTAACGTCTTGTGTCTGTCTCGAACCAGCAACCTTTCAGTTACAGAGCGGAGCACTCGACCACAAATGTCACGCACATCCTTCTCCATAAGGTTCGTCAGCGTTACATGTATGTTCAATCATCGATGTAAATGGTAAAATTTCATCTTTTGAATATTATAGGTAGGTCTAAGTGGTCAAGGCTGCGATTCTCAACAAAGTCTGTGTGATGTATTACCAAATTTTGAAGCATTTCTTCAGTGGTTAACACCATCGAAATCGACGAAGTTTATTACCTCGACTACGAATGTTAAAAATGGCTGATTCAGTTGCAGAATACCGCAATGACCATCGTGGAGAGCCTGGAAGTTTCTCAGTTCAGATACCAGTCACCTTGGCAATATACCAGCAAACAGACTTCTCACATGCGAAACTTCTACAACACGATTATTCGACTGTTTTTGACAATTGCAGCCCCATCTTCGGCCATTGCATTGCAATTGGTGGGAAACACATTCACAGTGCAAGTGGTGACTACTCCATTCCAGATGTTCGATTCCTGTCAAAGAATCAAGCAAATAAGGCAAGAATGGGAGGCGATTGTCCAACATGGCAAAACCCGACATATCGTCCGTTTGCATTCGTGGTGAACACGCGTGCGTAAAACCCAAGCAGATCACATTTTGCCGATGCCGAGCTGTGCAAGAAGTCATGAGAATGAGAGACCTGAGAATGTCAACCGATGGTAAGCTCGAAATTATATCGGCTGAAAAATGCATAAACTGCTGCAGCAGATGCATGTAGTAAAATGTATGAAAAAATGTTACTCAGCTATGCATACGTTCAGTTCAGTTTACTCACCTATTATAGGCAGTGATGGGCGCGGAAATGAGGATATTTTTATTTGAGTTATCGTAGGTTACAATAGGTGCTTTCAGGGTGGTGTTGTGTGTAGTGATGCTTGAATCAGTAATTTAGCAAGCCTTGCTATACAACCTGACCTGTCACCCCGGCAACACAACCTTATGATAGCTAAAATAACACATAAATAAAAGAACGAGTTTTACATTCATGTACCTATAGCGAATGTAAAAAAACGAATTTTTGGCCTGTGAAGTAGACGATAATTTTACAATCTCTCGCACATCCAAATTCTGCCCTAGAGTGTGTAAAGTACTCTACATACTAGCGCATCCAAATCCCACGCAACAAAGTGTAAAATATTCGAACATATAAGCATTTTGATATTAATGTTTACGTTATTTCGTGAAAAACTTTTTGTCAAGTGGCCACTCCAATCAAACATAACATTTCAATTTTCAAAAAAATGTCTCGAATAATTCATCAGCCTCCAGTTAAGTTAGAGACCTATGGTTTGTAATGATCTAAAGCGGATAAAATTGAAAAAATTTCCAAATAATTTTATAATTATCTTTAGCTATTTGTCAACAAATAAATGAAAAAAATGCAAATTAATGGGAGATTTGTAGCTTTTTGGAATCTAGAAACTTCTCTTTCCCTCAATAATTTCTCAGTCTTTATTTAAGTTTGAGAACTGGAAATGGTACTTCTGAAGAGAGAAGAAAACTTACTTCAAGTTATATTCATTTAAGTTTTTAATCATCTTTAACAATATGAAAATAAACAATCAAACAAAACATAAATTGATGGAAAAATTTTTTTTTTTTTTGAATTCCAGAAATCTTACTTTTTTTACTCAGTGATTCTTTAGCCCTTGTTTAAGCTAGAATCTGGGATTAGTACTGCTAGAAAGAGGAAAAAATTTACTTGAAATTGCTTTCCTTATAATTTGTTAATCGTTCTTAGATGTTTGAAATAAATAAACAAAAAAATCTGAAATAATGGAAAACTTGCAGTTTTTGTGTTTCTTCAGATAATTATAATTTCCAAAATTTATTTCCTTTATGAGTTTCTTTTTATAGGGAGGGGGAGTTGTTGCTATACTTTTTTTTGTGCATTAGTTATAAACAGTATGGTGTGTGACAAGGGCTTGTGGGCTATTTTAAGTTGTGTCAAGTTTGCAGCACTCAACATCGGCTTGTCTGCAAATTCTTTCCTTTTTATCTGATGACAGATGCTGGTCAAATCCTGAAAATTGGCATTTCCCTTTCCACAAAATGTTTCTGGGAATTAAGTTCATTGTAGTTTTTTCTGAAATGGTACCAAGGTACCAAGCACAAAGCCACTAATGCTATGCATCCTTACCAAGATCCCATGCACAGTGCGTTGAATCTGAGCCTAAATATGTTCTCTTTTGTAATGTATCTGTGCCAAAGTCCTGACTCCAAGGCGTCATGGTACAAATACATCACAAAAGAGAACTCATCTTTCATTGTACCAACGCCTAAAAGTTCTCTTTTACATTACAAGAAGTAGTTTAATCTGAGTGGACGTGTTCACCACTTTGTACCCTGTGGGTCCCTGGTTCTCGTTTAATTACCCACACTGGAACGTATCAAACAAATATTCTAATGTAAATTATGAATTGCAACTCCGTCACTCAACTACAGACAGCAACATTTTTCTTGCAGCGTTATGTTAGCCATAGGTGCAAATAGTGGTGATTCCAAGGGGCCTAGTCCTCAAAAATGAATTTAGACATCAAAAAATTATTTAGATTTATTTTTAAATCATCTATGAAAATTGGAAAATTACAATATTTTGTAATAAATATGTTTCAGATGATTCCAGAAACACCTAATTTCCCAAATCTCCAAACTGATATTTTTTTGGCCCTCAAATGTGAGATAATATTTGCACATATGATGTTGGCCTCATTCCATAGGTTGTCAGTTTTTTTGGCATCACATCAAAGGATGGTATTTATATCATCTTTAACGCAATGTGAAAACCATAGGTATCACAAACAAGACGACTAGAAAACACCCGATGAGGTTTGAAACTATGAAAAAAATTAAAAAGTTAAGCAATATTTTGTTGTATCTCCATTGATGTTTCACATACTCATTTTGCTAACTAATTTAGTAAAATACTATTTTTGATGCTCTTGACTGAGAAAACAATATTAAATTTCAATGCAGTTCAAAAATATTGTTGGGTGCATGCGCACTATAGAGATGACTTTCTTGCATGGCTCGATCACTTTTTTGCAAAGCTCACTCATTTTCTTTCCCAGTGAGCATATGAATTATACTGGAGGCACAATTTTGTCTCTTCTAGTGAGGTTGCTATCCCCACTCCTTTAAACTCTTGAAAATATTAGGAAATATGCTTTTTTACATAAATTGTTGATCCTACTTTTTTTATTTGAAGAGATGGAAAATTTTTTTAAGATAAATGAAATAATTTAAGAAGAGGATTCTGAAAATTAATTGAGCTGAGAGAAAATAAGCTCAGTCATTAGAAGCTGAGAAAATTTAAGAAAAATATGAAATTATAATTATATTATCAAATTCGTTTAATTCAATGTTATCAGTAAACTTTTCCCTAAAGAAAACTAATGATAAGGATCAAAAACTGAGGATTCTAGAAAATGAGAAATTTAAATTAGTCTTCTTCAAGATAAATTTTACTGATAACAATAAATTAATACAATTCGATGCATAATTTCATTTTATTCTACAGTTTTCTCAGTTTTTAAAAGCTTAAATTTCTTATTCTTTAACTCATATTTTATTTCTTAAAGCATCCTCTAAATTTTCAATTATATCCAACAAGAATCTATCTCTTTTTTTAAGACAACTACAACCAAAAATTCCAAATTTTTCCTATACTCACCATGCTTTTCAACTGGTGTGGTTGGGTTTATGGAAGAGAGGTGTCTGGCCCAACTAAAAACAATGTAAAATTTAGTGTATCGTGCCTACAATACAATTCATATGCTCACTGGTCTTGCCCAGCTCAACTACTTTCTCAGGTTATTATTTTTTCTTAAGTAAAATTATTAAATTAACAAGCAGTGTCCTGCACTCTCACTTGCATAGCGTCTAATAATTATTTTAACGCCTTCATTGTAGATCCGAATGAAATCCGATAAAAAAAATGTAACAGCTGACAGAGAGAATTATGTCCACCTCACCAACCAGGGGTATACATTCAGAACAAATGCATGGGTAACAACCTAGTAAATAAGACCATACCCAATCCATTCAGAATAAGATGTTTGTTTACCCAGGTGATGTTCTCACTGCATTCAGAATAAACAAAATTCCTTCACCAGAGTAAAACTTTTGCAATCCACTCACAAGATGGTTAAATGTTACCGAAAAGGTTGTTCACATATTCGAGCAGCTTGGTTGGGTGATTTCAATTGATATCAGAAAATGAACCAATCAAATTACAATTGTTGCATAATTTATCTTACACCATTTAGAATAAAAGTGACAACCAAATAAAACAAGTGAATTATCGAAGAGGAAAGTTTTAAGGTGGTTTTTTTTTATTCTGAATGCACTCCAGTAGTCATCAGATGATGAAAAAAGAGAGGGGGAGAAGTTTTTTTTAATTCTCTTTTCTATTCATTTTTATCGGGTTTAAGAAATCTTTTATCCATTTTCTGTTTTCACAGATGGTAAAAATTGATAACTTTGCCCACCAAAGAGCTACGAGCTTTCTCAATAGCAATAAACCTTCCTTGGAATAACACAATTTTTGGGGGAAAATCTCACACAGATCTGTCCAGTGGTTCTGGAGTGATAATGTTTTCAACCATTTTTGTCCCATAATAACTAGATACTTTGTAATAATATGGAGAAATAAAGATAAAAATTATTTAATTTGAAAATAGTATTTTACTCAACTAGTTACAAAATGAGTGACTGTTGATAAGTTGCATAGTTACAGCAGAAGTCACGGATGAGTGTTGTAATTGCAGCGAGTTGATTATCATGAGTGACTAACTATAGTTAAGTACAATATGTTGTTAAACAAATACACCAAACAGAAATTATTATTTATTTGATTAAATATGTCAGTGCCTTCAATTAACAGAATTTTATCAAATAATTGAATAATTAAGTAGAGGTGAAATATTTTGTTTATGGGATTCACTGTATAAAACATCCCTTTTTATGCTGTCTTTGCACTATTTATTGTGTATATGTAAACGGTGCATAAAGAAGTGAAAAGAAAATTCCTTTGAGAAAAACTCAATTTCTTCACCGTATGGCTGCGAGTCTATCCATAATTTTTCACATTTCTCATTTCTCATTCAATTTCCATTGTAGAATGAGTGACATTGTCATAATTGTGGACTTTAAAATTTTACAAACGAATTTCAGAGATGCTCTTGTGACTGACAGGCCAAGAAACTCAATGAGCACACTGACCTTTTTAGGAAACACACGAAAATCCATTGAACAGGTACATATTATACACTCGGTAAAATCATTTGACATACCTTTAATATTTATAACTTTATAGGTATTAGTTACAAAAAGATTATAATGGTTTAAAGCAGCGGTTTCCAATTTTGAGCTTTTGGTAGGAATCACTGTCGATTTTCTCTGTTATATATTTGTACAGGCATAATAATCGGGTTTTTTATTTTTTTAAAATAAAAAATGGCCAAACAAAAAACACTAGCTCATTACCGATACGATTGGACACCATTAACATCTGAGGTCACCACATACACCAGCAGGATAATATTTTCGATTAATGAATTCAGAAACTAAGTTTGGTTCTAGCGGTTAAAAAAGGCAGAACTTAGTAGCTAATTATTAGGTATTACGAAAAATAGATGCTGTGTCAGACTAAAACTAAGACCCAAAATCAAACACAATTCTTGAGAAAAAATATGAACAAAGTTAAAATGTTCGCAGTCTAGCTACATTTATAAAGGAAAGAATAAGAAAAAATTTATAACGATGATCCTGTTAATATAAATCAATTTACATTATTCTTTTAGAAATCTTTACTCATCTCTCACATATTTTTGTGTTTTAAAAGAAACATTTTTTCTTCTAAATCAAATAAACTCGTATGATAACTAATAAGACACAAATGAAAAAATTTCGAAAAACTTCTAAATCAAGTTGCTGGGTATATCTGCTGCAAGATTTATCCATTCATTACAAAGTGGTGCTCCAAGGATTTTACATTTTAATACATTTATGCACATAATATTAATTATACAATTATACATAACAATAAATTCTGTCAAAATCGAAAAATAATAAAACTTTGTTTTTTTCGCATAGGTTTAAAAAATTGCAGGGTTTGACATGAAGCAAATCTTATAGTCATTTGCGAATAATTTTACGGTGAGAATTATTGTAAAAGGGGACTGTTTTCCTTTCATTTTTGAATCGACGATGCCACATTTTAGCTGAATCAGTAGAACCGTCGTATTTCTCGAAAATTATTTTTTAGAAAGTCTCTGAAGGCCATTCTTGAATACATTTCTAGATTGTGCGCGTTTCTCAAATAATCAATCTCTTAATTTTTACTGTCAAAGAAGTAAACGACTGCCAGTTTTGGAACATCTATGAATTAACGTAAATTTACGAAACAGACCATACGCTGAGACACAGAATATGTTCTACCCGAGTAGACGGTGCTGGTGCTTCTTTGTGATTTATAAAATTTTTGCGAAGTTACTGTGTGGTAATTTTTAATGATTCATCGCCAAAACCTGTACAGAATACACAAGTGTTGAAACAGAATCTCATTTCAAGGAAAATTATAAGGTACATTATTTTCTTTGTTTCCTGATTTTTGAAGTTCGTTTGATAAATAACCTCGACATTGGAAACAGCGACTTCGATATTTACCAAATGTACCAACTGAAACAACAGATAAATAAAAAAATCACTCTGTAAAATAATTCCCAAACTTTTAACCATATTTTCTACCTACAACGCATATATTTAAGTAAGGAGAGGTTCTTGGAAAAAAAAAAAAATGATTTTGATAGATATACTCTATCCAAAGTAAGAACGAGATGACATTGTACGAGTATATCGACCAGGGGGAAAGGAAAAGGTAAACATTCACATTATTCAACAAAAGCTGCACCCAAAAATGTTGTTTACAAACATTTTTTTGCGCTTTTCGTAGCTGTGAATTGTGAACGTCTCTACGACGTCACGTCATTCTTATTTGGAATAGACTATAGGTCCTAAGTTTGAGAAAATTCGTTGAACAAAAAATAGGAGCACCTCCATCTATCCATCATCAGTACTTAAGTGATAACAGCCGACTATGAAAAATTCGCCTAAAACAAACGTGTTTTTAGATCTGCTATCTGTCTATCATCAAACTGTGTTATTTACCCAAACACGCAGGATAGAAAATCAAAAGTTATCAGTCGAAACTCTCAGACGTGTTAGAAAATCTATCATTCCACCAGCAACTACGTCAGAATTGCCTGTGTTTCAGCATCAGTTCACCAAAATCAAAGAGATAGAGTCGCCTACGTTCAATGGTGATTTGACCAAGTTTTTTGAGTGGAAAAATCTATTTGTCAACCTAATTCACAATCGTCCTCCTAATGAAATAGGTAATACTTTGAAATTATATTATCTGAAGAAGTCTATGGTTGGCGAAGTCGAAGGACTCCTGACTGATTTTAGCTTATCAGATGAAGGTTATGTAGCAGCTTGGGACTTTGTTACGTTCCATTTTGAAAAGCGCAGATCGATTGTTAAGGCATTCTTTCGAAAATTGCAGCATTTAGAGCCTATTAAAAATGAGCGTAGTTTACAAAAGCTTTTAGACTCGACCAATAGCATTATTTGTGGCTTAACTGCTGCTCGTGAAAGAATAAACGATACTTTCTCTCGTTTTTTGGCCTTCCATACCTCGACTAAGCTAGATCCTGCTACCCTCTAAGACTGGGAGGATCCATTAAGCAGTACTGATACCTATCCAAAGTTTGATCAGTTGAGCAAATTTCTTCAGTGCTGTGCATTTGCAGCAGAGGAGAGGCAAAGAGGAGCTGAGTTCCAGTCAGGAACTGCGCCTAAAGAATTCAAAAAGCCTTTCCAAGATCGTGATTGTAAATCATTTTCTGCTACAGTAACACACAAGCCTAAATATGTCGTGTGTGCGCTAAATCATTATTTAAATTATTGCGTTGATTTTAAAGCTAAATCTCCACAAGATGGGTATGAAATTGTGAAGAAAAATTGGTTGTGCCTAATTTGTTTTGATTTCCGCCATGGAGTAAGTGATTGTAAATCGAAGTTCGTGTGTAATTGTGGTAGTTGTCATAGCCCCCTTTGGCATTTTGAGTTTAAAAGATCGCAATCGGAGAAAAGTGCGACATTAGAAAAAAGTTCGAGTGGTACTCAAAATAGCTCAGAATCAAAGCCTGTTGAAAAGCAATCATATTCTGTGTGCGTAATTTGCCTAATGAGTTTGTTATGTTTCCATCCTCTATAATCCGTTTTTCCTGTAATGGTGTTGTGGGTAAAGCTCGTGTATTGCTCGATAGCTGTTTGCAAGTTCAAATTGACAGTTCAGCACTCTCAGCCATCATCTACTGGAAGAGTTGGTAAAAGTCCTATTGGTTCGTCATCTTTCCTTAGTTTTGTTGTTTTGTCACGTGTGGGCAATTTTAAGCTGTCTATGGATGCAGATGTGGTCCCTGCCTCATATATTGCCTACACAGCAAACTTCTCAGTACTTACGCAGCTTAGTGCAGATATAAGGAAGTATTTTTTAGCTGATCCAGCTTGGGCGCATGAGCATTTAGTCATCGATCGTGTTGATATGATCATCGGTGGTAAGTTCTATGAACAAATCATTTGTGACAAGTCGTACTGGGTAGGCCAGCTGAAATTGTGCCTAACTTAGTTTGGTTATACAGTGGCAGGAGTTGCACCACAGCTGATTCATCATGGGCCTGTTTTTTCTGGTTGTACTATCCAGGAAATTGATCGAACATTACGTCGTTATTGGGAGCTTGAGGAAGCAAGTTACCAGCCTTCTCTTCAAGAGCAAAAAAGTGCAGCTTGCGTTAAACACTTTGAAATAAATACGTCATTTGCTAAGGACAATAAGTTCATGGCAAAATTACCCTTTCAGATTGATCGTACTAAAATAGCAACAAATTGTAAACGTGCACTAGCTAACTTTTATCATCTCGAGTTATTTGAAAAAATTCCTAATGAGCTACTAGCTGATACAGCACTCAGATCATTTGAGGAAGAAAGCTGCAATTAAGTGGTCTTAGGGGTAACTTAGAGCCCTTCTACTGATGCCTATGGTGAGCATTCTAACATCGACTCGGTTTTTGATGATATTGTTGTGACTAAAAGACTTGCTTTGTCTTACACTTCACGTATTTTCGACCCTACGGGTTTAGTTGTGCCAGTAACTGTTTGTGGAAAATTGTTATTGCAATCGTTGTGGCTGGAAGGAAAGTAATGGGATGAGCCCATATCCTATAATTTGTCAGATGAATTTATTTCGTACATGCGCGAATTGGGCCAATTAAGCTCTCTTGTAATACCTCGTTCAATTAATAGCTCTTATTCTCATCAAATTATCGCCTTTTGTGATGCCAGTGAGAAAGCGTATTGCGCTGTTTTGTATTTGAGATCGATCGACCCTTTAGGAAACATTTTTTGTAGAATGATTTGTGCTAAAACTCGAATTACGCCAGTTTGTTCTTTAACTATACCAAAATTAGAGCTCGCTGCCGCTTGTTTGCTTTAAATTTAAAGATCGATTTGAGCAATGTTTTTGTATTCTCAGATTCTACTATTGTATTGTGTTGGTTATCACAGCCAGCTGAAAATGGAGAACCTTTGTTTGTAATAGAGTCACAAAAATTGTGAATGTTGTACCTTTCAAAAATTGGTTTTATGTTAATACAGATAATAACTCTGCAGATTTTGGAACTCGTGGTTTTAAAGTAAATGAATTTTTTAATTGTAATACTTGGTATGATGGACCTGAATTTTTATTGTGTAATGATCCTTTTTCATTTTAATGTGCATAATGCATTAGAAAAAAGAAAAAGCAAATTTTGTTTTTATTCTGTAACTTTGTATAATTTTTTAGATCGTTTTTCTTCCTTTAATAAATGTATTCGTGTCGTAGCATATTTAGTTAGATTTTCTAATGGTTGTAAACGTTGTAAAAAATTTGAAAAACACTCTATTAGTTTTGATGAATTTTGTAATGCTTTAAATGTAACTATTTGTTTTGTGCAACGTTTGAATTATCATTCAGAAATTGAGTGTCTAGAACAATCACTCCCAGTAAAACACAGAAGCTCCTTGGTATCATTGAACCCATTTTGGATGATAATGGAGTGCTGTGAGTTGGTAGTTGCTTAGATCGTTCGGAGTTTTCAGATGGCAAAAAGCACCCTATTATTATACCTGCTAAAAGTCATTTTGCTAGACTTTTATGTAGATATGTGCACGAGAAGTACTTTCGTGCTGGTCGTTTATTTTTAGCTTCATTTTTCAGCAGCCAGTATTGGTTTGTTGGAGGTCGTACAAATTTATTCAAATTTGTGATTCAAGGCTGTGTAAGCTGTGCAAAAGTCCATACCAAAACTGGCGAGCAACTGATGGGCCAACTTTCACTCACTAAAGTGTCATTCTCTCGGCCATTTGCTCACTGTGGAGTTGATTTGGCGGGACCATTCACCTGCAAATGTAATGGCCATCGTTCAACCAAATTTAGTAAAATTTATATCGCGTTTTATGTTTGCCTAGCTGTTCATGCAGTCCATATCGAGACTGTTTCCGATTTATCAACACCTAATTTTATCGAGTCACTTCAAAGGTTTATTACTTGCCGTGGTATACCAATTTCCATATACTCGGACAATGGCACTAATTTCGTCGGCACTAAGAACTTTTTCGAATTGGATCAAGAAAAATTGATAGAATTCTCTACTACCGAACATTTCAAATAGATCTTTATCCCGCCACAAGCGCCTAATTTTGGTGGCACTTGGGAAGCTGCAGTTAAGTCAGCAAAAAAGTACCTAATGAATGTGACTCATGGTGTTGCTTTGTCATTCGAAGAATATGGTACTTTGTTTGCTCATATTGAAGCAGTGCTCAATTCTCGTCCCATCTGTTATAAAGATGTACCATCTCATGGGTCAGAAACTCTAACTCCTGCTCATTTTTTGATTGGTCAAACTATGACTTTGATACCTCGCATAGACGATGAAAAAATTTTGTTGACTAATCGCTTCTTGCTCATTCAGAACCAGCTTCGAGGTTTCTGGACGTGTTGGTCTAAAGACTACATCAATCAGATGCAGCAACGGTCAAAATGGCATCAAGAAAAGTTAAATTTGGTACTTGGTCAAATAGTTTTGGTTTGTAATGAAAATTCAAAACCCATTGATTGGCCTTTGGATATCATAGTTTCAGTACATCCAGGAAAGGATGGTCTAGTCAGAGTTGTTGATGTCAAGTTCCAAGGGAGTGTTTGGAGTCGCTCTATTTCATCGATTGTTGTGTTACCTGTAGACCCTGAACCCCAAGGTTCACCCGGGGGAGTTTGTTAACAGAAGAATTCTACAACGTCCACATTTTATTTACCTTTCTTTTTTTTTGTATTCTTTATTGTGTCAACTGTGCTCACGTCCTCTTATCTTTCGTGAATATTTGTTATATATGTTTGCGATAATAGCCTATCTCTGAACCGTTTCGTTTTCTCTTCATTTAGTTAGTTGAATTGTGTACGTGTATTCAGCAACTACATTAAATTTTCTTGTTTTATTTTCATGTTCTTACTTTGTTCAGCTACAGTTTATTAAAGTATTAAATCAATGCACTTTTTGATAATTGTTGAAATAAAGATTCTCCAATGTAAGTAATGATCACCTACTCGTGTATAGGGCACTGATAGAAAATGCAAATGACAGATAATGATTTTTATTTTAACCTGCAAACAAAAACTTAAACTTTCAGACTTCTACCTTCTTACCTACTGTTTAAATGGTTTTCTCCCAGCCCACACACAGTCACTTTTATTTAACGCATCTACTCATCTTTTATTTCAAAATTTTTATTTTTATTTTATTTCTATATAATTTTTAAATGCGGCCACGAGTTTTTTATTCAACTCAAAACTTGATTACCCCCAGAAGCAAAAATCAGTAAACCAGATACTAACTGATTATTTTCATCCGGATAGTCG
>WOFM01000065.1:0-73604 GCA_011428145.1 Ericerus pela
TAACCCACTCCTACAAGAGTGCAAAATTTCAGCCCTCTATCTCTTTTTCAAATTTTTACATTTGAATGTTTGGGTTGCACAATTTTTGGGTCACTCGGTATATCGTGTATAAATTGGTACGTACGATGAGTTCAAATTGAATAATGAGGTAAGCCGGTAATGATATTTTGTTTTAAAATAATTGTTCTTTAAGATTTTTCCAGGGTAAGCGCCACTTACCTCGCTTACCCTGAATGCATACCGCTGCTAGGGGACTGAACAAAAAAAACTTTTTTGCCCTTTCCAGAAATTCAATCTAACCAATACATTGCGAGCAGATCAAAAAGAATTTTTCCCTTGCCTCCCTAAGAATTTGATGAAGATCTGCCTATGCCTATGCAATTTTCTCAATCTCAGAATAGAACACAAACTGTTTTTTCATCTACATGGGACAGTATAGAATAGCTGTAGGTATATACATTTAGGTAGTACAGTGTACACAGAGACATACAGCTAAAGAGATGTCCAACGCTTCATATGCTCTATGGTTTAAAAATACTTGAAGGATAAAAAAGAAACAGTTAAAGTTATATGTATATTCTGTTCATATTTCAGTGTGAAAACAGACATCTCCACACCAATACATACACACTATCTAGCTGCGACACATGTGCAGTAATAAATATCGGAATTCGAAATGTTTTATCAACATTCTAGTATCTTTGACATGTATTTGATCGAGCATTGTACCTTTTGAGTATATAAGTTCATAATGGAGGGCTGATTCCTATAATATTTCTATAGGTAATTACTATCAGACTAAGATAGCGTTTTCAGGGAATGAAATAACTGTTTTGCACGTTACTATATATATATATATGTATGTATTATTTTATATTATAGATACTATATACATCTTGAAGTAATTTCGTTTCTGGAAACACTCTATAGTTGAGGAATCAGCCATCCATTACATGTATACTCAAAGATTGGACCTCTCTATAGCCGTGTGTCTGTGGATGTACTCGCATGTAGAAAAAAAGGAAGTGCTGGAACCCTCAATATTTTTCTTTGTTCGCCAAAAGACGATATAATTTTCAACTAATTTTGATCCCTAAAATTGGTAAGACATATTTCCTCCAAAAATTGCCTTCTTGGACTTAGCAACCAGTGTAGCTGTCTTATTGGTGTCAGTTTACACTTTCTTAATGAAACGCCACGGCTGAAACTTTACAAGTAGACGTCACATTCGTTCACGTGTAACAGAATGAGAGCTTAAATTTCGATCCTGAAGAACGTTGTAGGCGTAAATAAAAAATGATGAGCCTAATATTACATTGAAAAATGATGTCTGAAATGGTTTTTCGCGAAATGGTGAAATGGCGGCGCGAAAAGAAAATGTTAAGCTCAATTTTTTCGATGACGATAATTGATGCGGACGTTGACAGGTTTTCGCGAAAAATAAAATAAAAATAGCTGGAGAAGGATCGAGCCCTAAAACTGAAGGGGAAAAAAAAGACGGTGTAAAATTATTATTAAAGCGAAGAACTACTCTTCCCATAAAGTGGAGGAGACGGTGGGAAGCGGCTCTATAATACCTAATTTCGGAGGAGCATTTCTCAGTCTCCCCTGAGAAATTCTTCTAGTAAAATATCTTTATCGTATCAGGATTTCGTGATACTGGAGCTGGAAATTTGCGGCAAAATGCGAGCACACGCCTTTGTAGATTATCCTATTATGGCTTCGGTTCTGCTGCAGAGTGCAAAGGCACGACCCATCGGTCGTATTCATTACTTTTGAAAATAATTGAAATGAGAAATACCTACTGATGGGCGACGCTGGTGGGCGGCTGGTTCGTTTGATTTCCAGTCACATCACTGACCCTTCACTATAAAGCCTACCTTTACCGCCCCCTTCTTTTTTGAAAAATGTTAACTCATAGAAAAGCTGGGCGAAAGGAAATTTAATCTTGTTTAGGCTGACAATTAAGTGCACATAGTAGCCAACCTATACATAGGTATTGCTGTGGGTAAGTGTTGAACAACTTTTTGCTGCGGTTCTATTGAAACGAAGCCTTTCTTATGTACCCACTGACAAAACAACTGTTGTGATGTCGTGACGCCATTGCTATTAGATGGCCGAACCAAATTTGATGAAAATTCACAGATAACAATTTAAAACGGAGCCCGATGCCGACAGGCCCGAATTTTAAGTTAATGGGGCCCAGGCTTCAGTAGAACTTTTTTTTTTTTTTTTAAATTAATCCTCACCAAAATTTGATACAAAACAGAGGTGTACCTTTACCTTACTGTATTTTTTCACGGGGTTTGCAGCTTGGACCCACTGTGCCCCCCAAAAAGAATTAAGACGATTTGTTCTTAAAAAATTAAGTAATATATCGTCGATTATGTTTTTTGAGGTACTGAGTTCAAATTTTCAGTTCATTTTTGAATTGAACCACTCATTGGGACCCCTGTGACCCCAAAAAGAGGTTAGGATGATTTGTTCTTGAAAAATTGAGTGATATATCGTTGGTTATGTTTTTTGAGTCACTGAGTTAGAATTTACAGTTCATTTTTAGATTGCATCACTCACTGGGTCCCCTGTGATCTGAAAAGGGTTAGTTAGAAACAATTTTTACCATTTTATTGGGTGATAGATATGACTATTGAAGTAGGTACAGATTTTCACTTCTAACATGTGCGATGTGGCCTAGGTGCACTTTTTTGGAGTTGGGACTGTACTGGGTAACCCGTTTTCCTTCAGTTTTGAAACATTTGAGGGATGGAAAATTTTCCCAAAAAACAAAAATTATATGTCTGCCCCTGAATAAAACTGTCCACCGACGATCTTACCAGAAATATAGTTCTATTTAGGACTCAGTTTTTTTAGTTTTTTCTCTTTACAGAACTGAGACACGAACAAATATGTAAAACAATATGTGCTTATTAGAAGTTGATGAGATTTTAACGAATAATCTTTGTAGAAATAGTTCAATATGTACTTTTTGAAAAATTATGAATTGAATTGAATTTTTGTTCAGACTAAATTATGTTGAGGCATGTCATAGATAATTCATTGCTTAACATAGTTGTTTATGATTAATATTTTTTATAATGTTGCCTGTGGTACTTATGAATTCTTGTTCTTCGTTCAGAAAACAAATTTGTCGTAGTTGATTCCCAAAAAAGGGGCGGCATGGTAATGGTTCCAAGTGGTAACAGTTTTACTTGCAGTCCAACCCCGAATACATTATGTTTTTGATAGGCGTTGTACTTGCGCCCAACAGTTCCCTATGTGGATATAATTTTGGCATCGAATTGCTATGGCAAGAAAAATGAAATGGCGCGGAACTACTTATAGGAAAATATACTAGGTACGGAACTGCTGCAGGTTTTTAGCTGTTTGCTAGGAACTGTGCTACAGCCTCGGCATATCTGCATAAATTATTACCAGATTTGGCTTAGAAAATCTGAAGCTTGATGTGAGAATCTTACTCAAACTTCTGCGGGGCTGGCTATCCGAGTCAACTGTGCTAGCATTAAGTAATTATCTGTTTTACAAAACAGTAGAATGTTCGAGCCATATTGATTCGTTGGACATTAAATTAGCTACGTTCATCACGTGAGAGAATAACAATACTAATTATAGGTTTGGTTGCGACTTTGTCTCACCCCCTTTTCGTATGTTACAACGGAAGCAGTGTTGTAGAATGTAAATAACTTAGAATACTGGGAGAGGTTTCCTTCAAGTAAGAAAATTAAAAAAAACTTACATAGAAGTAAGCTGTAGGAGGAGGCTCTGGGAGGGAGGCCTAAACCGATAAATCCGCCCCATAACCACGCCACTGCTTAAAAGTAGTCTTAAAGACCAACTCGATATATTCAGAGCCTATCAATGCGTGCAAATTATTCATTTTAGTTTAAAAAACTATTCGTAGGTTTTGAATAAAAATTCAATAAATTTTGCCTGTGAGTTGATAAATAATTTATAATTATGTTATAAACATTTTAATTCGATCGCAGACGATTCCATCATGCTATTGCGTTTCGATGTTGATCAACTGATTCAATCATTGTTCCTTCTATCCTACAAAAATTCTCGATCACAAATAGTTCTGTTTTTTTTTTATTTTTTATTTTTTGTAGTCTACTTATAGCCATGGATTGATGTAAAAATTTCTATAACTTTGCTTCTCGTTCACGCTACACTAGTCTTTGAGAAAACATCGACCTTTTTTTTCTTCAAAGTTATATATTTTTCATTTGAAAAACCAAAAAAAAAAATGTAATCGCGTAATATTTGCCAATCTGTAATTACTGGAGAAATCAACGATGAGGTACTAGTCTATATTTCAAGTGCTATTACCTCGTCTTGAAGCTTCGATGATGAATGTATAGGTACCCACGCGAAAAAGGAAAAGGAAAATAAAAATAAAAAAACTACTTTTTCTGAAAACAAAAATAGAAAAAAATTACGACGTTTTCATTTTTATAAACGCCAGAAAACTCATTCTAAAAAATTTAAATAAAAATAGAAAGAGAGGCAGATTGAGTCGAGTGAAGAAGAAAAACAGACTAACCGAGATTATTTACGTTGAAAAATTTTGTATAAAAAAAAGGGTTGAGGTTCGTACAAGATGCTGTAAGAACAGAGATATATAAAATGTAGACTACCGCTTATATTATTGAAATAGAGAGTAGGTAGGTACATGAAAAAATTTGACTTATGAGGTGAAAAAAAAAAAAAAAAAAGAAAGGGGAAAAAAGAGAAAGAGAAAAAATTAAAAGCAGTTTCATTATTTTTCGTTTGCCGAAATATCAGCGTTCTAGTTTTTATTTTTATTTCAGCGAGTTTTTTGTTTTTTTGACATTCTTTAGTTTTTCAAAAAAAATAAAATAAAAAATCGGGACGGTCGTACTTTAGGTAACAGTTTTCTAGTGCTTGGAAGCTTTTGTTTGGTAAGTTCAAAGGAAATAAATTGGAAGAGCTTTTAAAATTTCGACCCTGAGCGTCGTCTCAAGTGTTGCTGGTACGAGCAATTACAGGGGCACTAACTAAATACGTACCTACGGTTAAAAGTACATTTTTATCATTCGTCAAACTTGGGTTTCTATATTTTCTCGGTTAGAGGTGAAAGTGGGTGAAGAAAGGAATCGATGGGCAAATATAGAAAATATTTCAGGCAAGAAGATTCTTCTAATTGTGCCTGTATATGACTGTATTGTTTTTATTGATATTGCCCATTGGAGCTTATAGAGAACACCTCTTGAGTAGATACATCATTTCAGTAAGATAGAATTTAAAAAAAATTAAATTAAATCGAATTATAAATTACAAATTAAAGCCAGTGAGAGAGGAGTAAGGAAAGCAGGTGGAGTTGGAAAAGCGGAGGAGCTAGATGTATTATAAGTACTGCAAGAGATTAGATGGAGAGGGACAGAGGAACTGGATTCGCAGCTTCGAAAATACTTGAAAAGCTTAATTTTTGGCCTCAGGATTTCTCAACTGTAGAACTGAATAATACTGGTCTCCATAGTTTGCTTCTCCGAATTTCTTATTGCTAATTTCTTACGATTTGAGAAAGGGTTTTTTTCAGGGAGAGGAAAATAAAAATTGCCAACTAAAGTTTTTAAAATTACCAACTGCTAAAAAAAAATAAAAATCACTTAACAGACTTGTATATTATTGTAACGAATATGTTCATCATATTATTATATTGATGTACATATTCATCTACACAAAAAAAACGTAATTTATTCTGTATATTTGTCCCTTTGAAATTGTAGTTACCTGGTGAAAGTACCGTTACTTCCTGCCAGCACTCACAACACGTTTGTAACAAATATTCGATACCTTAATGTACTGGTCCCTCGAATATTCTAAAATAAATAAATCCCTCTAATCAACAAATCCCTACTTCATACCTAATGCCGTGTAAAAATGTATACTCTGATGGTATATAAAATCTTGTTTGCACTAACATATTTATACTGTAACTTCACATTCATTCAGTCTCAGTACTGTAAATTTATATTCTCTCAGTCTTAGCACTGTCATTAATCAAGTTGTCTTGAACATTGTACTTTTATGTGTGCAAATTGTTATTTTATTAGATTGCTAAATCTTATTGTGTCTTTGAATGTTATTTGAAGTCTCTTTTGAAGTTAATGTCCACAGTAGCTGTGGAGTGTGGATAATAAACTCAATAATTTAAATTAATTCTTGAGTAATAATAATGTTCCCACGAATATAGTTTTAACTTGAAGGAAGTGTAATAACACCAGAAGAGGTTAGTTTCCAGTACTTAACGATCTCTTTTGGCCGGTACAATTATGTCCTTTTTTTTTTAATTTTTCACTTAGGCTAAAATTTTCCAACTAATAAACAACTTGTACAATTTCGCCAACTGACCAAAACTTTTTGGGGGGAGACTCCACCATCACACCCCTTAGCTACGTCCCTCATTCGTCGACATCAAAGTATAGGAATTATGGAATGAGAATTACCCGAAAGAAAAATATGAACAATCGTGGAGAAACTTGTTAAAAAGAGAAATAGTTATCAAGAAGGAAGTGTTGTTTTTCTTTCACTCATTGCAGAAATTGCAATCAAATGTAAACAGTGACTTATTACCTTGTAATACTTGTGAAAGCTACAGATTATTCATAATTTGTTCACAATTATATGTACATTAAACTTTATAAAATCCTATAAAAAGGAGTATCAGAAATCACCTGAATTATTTTAAAACATGTAAATTAGTAAAATATTACCGTATATTTCTAGAATCTAAAAACCTCTCTTTTTTCAATTCATAATTTGTCAGTATCTATTTAAGTTAGAAAACTGCAGTTGCTACTGCTGGAAAAAATTAAAAATTTACTTAAATCTTTATTCCATCAAAGTTTTTATTCGTCTTCAGCTTCTTGAAAATATTAATGAAAAAATATAAATTAAAGAAAAATTTTCCGTTTTTATATTGTGTAAATACATTTTTGAAAAAAATTTTTCTTGGTGAAATTTTTTTGAATGTTTTTTTTAAAGAATAGTATGTAACACTCCTGTGAAGCAGTTGGCTGTGATTTGCATCACTGCTTTGGGTTCATGATGCAAGGATCACACTTATATCAAAATCACCTACTTTTCACATTTGTGTTACAAATAATTCCTCACTTTCGTATTTCCCAAATACATTTTACAAATAGATGAATATTAGCCTAATCAACGAATGTGTGGTAGGCTTGCTCAAGTATGGTAATGTATTTGGCAAGCATTACCAAATACATGCTTGTTGTTCCCGATTGTTGTCAGTAAATTTTCAAGGATCAAAGGAAATAAATTCCTACTTGAGCTTGCCATATATATATGCATTTGTCACATGTGTATATCAGTGTACTCGTCATTTGGCAAGGAGGATAGCATGCACATCTGATTATTTGTGCTCAGCCATATTCGGCAAATAGACGAATGTATGCAGCCGGCTTTATGTACATCAAAATGATTTTTTTACTCACTAGTTTCAGTATATTTTCCAAAGGAAAATACAACTATTGTATTTAGTGCAATTGCAGGACCTGGTAGTGGGACCTGTGAAAATGCACCGATCTTGAGTCATAGATCACGAAAATATAGGTCACCCAAATATTCTTCTGTACGCAATATATAAATACGTTGCAGGAAATTTCCAAAATCAGCCTTTATCAAAAATGCCTGGGCACTTACTATTTTGCAGTCAAATGCTATAATGAATTCTCATTATAGCTTTTGACTGCGTGAAATTTGGCATTATATATATATAATGCACATCAGTCTTCGGCATTTTCAATAATTATAGAATTTGGCCAAGTTTTATCTATATTATTCATTAGTCAAAATCAATAATCAAATGCTAATAGTCAAATTAATTCAAACGTATTATTAAATTAAAAAAAAAGCAATAAAAAATGCGCTAAAAAGTGAGAAATAATTATTTTAAAATTTCTGCAGTGTCCAGCAAGATCTAAGTCTATGGACTGGAATTATTGAAGTCAGCGCTCTTTTCCTTTATCGCATGTACGCTTTATACCTAAGTATGCCAATTCCTTCCAATTTTATGACAAAACTTCTTAATTATCGCCAACTGCAATAATTCCAGTCCCTAGACATAAATCTTGCTGGAGAAATTTTAGAAGAACTATTTTTCACTTTTTGGTGTATTTTTTACTGCTTTTTTTTGTAGGAATTTGTTTCATTTTCATCCAAAATAATTCTATCGACATGTACATTCTTACTTTTTGCCCCACTCGTTTCAAAATTCGCCTCTTTTCGCAAAATTTATTCGCACAAAAACATCAATAGTGCTACGAAAATAACTATTTCATTTTACTTCATTTAAGTACAATAGTTGTCTTACACGAATTTATTACATTTTTTAATTGTCTAATCGAGCCTAAATTACCGTAGAGCAAAATTTATGTCAACATTCAACAGTGTCTACTCGGCATACCTACTGCTATATTTTTGTCATTTCCCAAATAGATTCTTTTCGTCGCTCATTCTGATACATAAAACTCTGGATAAACCTCAATTCTTGAAAAGAAAATGATATACTTACTTACTTATCCCTTTGAGTCTACAAAAGAATTCTCATTTTTCATTGTCGAATTTAATCTTCCGTGGCTACTGTAAAATGCCACTGCTTTGAAGAAACGATTTAGCAACTGTAAAAAAAAAAATCTTACCAACCACAAAAAACTTTCCCAATCTCTCTTACATGTCTGGGGTAAGAAATGAAAACTTTTCATCCTTTCCTTCTTTCTCTCCACTTTTTCTTCTTTTTTTTTTCTTTCTTCGTTCTTTCTTCTGTTCTTTGCATAACTTAAAGAAAAACATACATCACCCTTATCGACTATATGGTTACGAATTTCAAACCAATCACCAGCCAGTTGAAATATTAGTCAAGTTTTTGACGCAATCTTTTTTCCATCGGTTCTATTCGTCGATGTTCGAAACGAACAGTTGTGAAAAAAAGAAAAGGAAAAAAAAATTAAAAGACTGAAGCGAAAATAAAAAATCCGCTATGTATCAGGTTTTTCATTTTTTTTTCTCCTCTCTCACCTACTCACTAACTCTTTTTGAAAACCTCCAAAAAGTTCACCAAGTTTTCAAGTTTTAAATGGTAAAAGTTTAAGTAATTCAGTTCTAAATTTGTGCTCGGTTGTCTTACGTTTGCGTCACTTATATTTGGGCAAAAAACAAAAAACAAAAAATAAAAAAAGGAGAGTGAGGGTAAGACTGAGAGAAACCGAAATGAAATAAAATAAAATAAAGAAAGAGGAAAAAAGCAGAAAGAGCAAAACCAAAAGAGAAATAAAAGTCGAAAAGAGAGAAGAAAAAAAGAGTAACGAAAGTGAAAGTTTCCCAGCACCACCTCAATGATACCATCAAAGGAATAACGTCAGAAAAACTTTTTGGATTAAGTTTTATGCTCAAAGGTAATTGAAGAAATGTATACGTGCAACGTATTTCTCGACAATTTGATTTGATCAAAAACGTCGAAAAACCTGTCAGTGGAAGAAGAAAACGAGAAAAAATAGAGTCAGTTAGACAGACAGACAGACAGACAGACAGACAGACAGACATGGAGTTTAAAAGAAAAATCCTTCCTCCGTATGTTGCTCCGTCGACGGGTCACGTACCTACATTTGAAGTACACGTAGGTACCTGCGTTAAGAAAAAAGAAAATAAGGCTGTTTTTGGTGTCCGTTAACGAAGAAACAGCTCCTTTTCTAAACTCGATACTCAGTCGAAAACTGAAGAAAGTTGGACTACTTACTACCTATTTACTTTAGTCGATTTTTGTAATGATTGCAGAGGGTGAGGGGTTGTGCATGTGGGATGAAATTAAAAGAAAACGAGGAAAAGGTAGCAGCTATGCTACAAAATGGAGTTGATTTTGTTGAATGAAGGGGAAATGCGACAGCAGACGAATGTTATAGCCATAATAAAACTATAGTTTGAGTCATTTCGGTTATTTTGTTGGTAGGTAAGTACGTAAGATTTTTGTGTTTCTGAGTGTCTGCTGATATAGTTGGTAGATTTTGAAGAGTGTTCTGAAAATATGTTTGTCCGTCGATGTTCCTTTATAAATTGAAAATTCTGATTTTCAAATAGATTGATTTATTAATTAATGTGTTTATTTGGTAGGTACCTGGGTACCTACGCCAAGAAAATAATTATCAAACGAATGGTAAAATTATCAGTGAAACTTATTTATCAGAAGGAGGAGAAGCGACAAAATCGAATGCAACATTTCACTTCACGAAATTCCATACAATGAAATTAAACACATTTGGGGTTTACAGTGGGCTCTTGGACCTGCTGTATTTCAAAGCTGGCTTATGAAAATACTGTACAAGTCTAAAGGAAAATTCTTTTAAAAGTAGTAAGTTGTTAGTTCTATCCTTCACTTTTGGTTCTGTTTAAGCTCTGTGAGGTGGAAAACTCAAAAAATTAAAAAACAAATAAAACAATAATTGTTTCAATAAAAAATGGCCATGTGATGCATAAGCTATCATTGTAACGGATATGTTCGTCATATTTTAATATTGACGTACATATTTGTTCACACAAAAAAACGTATTTTTATTCTGTACATTTTGTCCCTTTAAATTTACAGTTAACTGGCAAAAGTACTGTTACTTCCTGCCAGGAATTATAATACGTTTTTAACGGGATATTTGGTGACCTGAATATACTGGTCCCCGAATATTCTTGAATTAATAAACCAATCAGCAAATCCCTACTTTATACGCAACACTATGTAAAAACGTATACCCTGACAATGTATATAAATTCTTGCTTCCATTAGAATATTTGTACTGTAAATTTCCTACTTATTCAGTCTTGTACTGTAAAGTAATATTCATTCAGTCGTAGTACTGTGAATAATCAAACGTGTTTTTATATATTATTATAATGGAGTGTTAAAATTCATTGTGTGCTTTAATTTCACTTAAAGTCTCTCAAACAGTTAAGGTCCACAATAGCTGTGGATAATAAACTTGATAAATTAAATAAATTCTCAAGTGTTATAATATTCAATTGAATGTAACCACACCAAAAGAGGTTCATTTCTACTAAACAACTTCTTTTGGCCATTACACTCATTATCTTTAAAAAATCTGCCCCCCATAAAATCAAACAATCTCTTCAGAAAACTAGTGCCACACTTTTCCAAATCAAAATGTCTACTTTTAAGAAGTGCTAAAAGTTCTATACTTATTTCTACTCAGATAGTGGTGCAATAAAGGTTGAACAGAGTTTGAGACTTTGTTTGTTCCTATGCAAGATCGGTTTTAGGTGAGAATTTTGGGTATAATACCTCCAGCCCAAAAAAAATTCAGTTTAAAACATAGGTATAGGTGTATTAAATTTTTCAAATTTTACGTTTATGAAATACGTAAAAAATTGTTACCCCCTCCTATAAAAATACATGAATTGTTAAATGTAATTCTATTCTTTGCAAGAAGAAATCCTAAAACTATGCCTGTTCTTGTGAATGTCACTTGAGCTCAGGTAGTGGCAAGGATTGAGGCACCTTCAATACCACATAGTGACAGCCAACCAATCCTGTCAGTTCTCCTTTTACTTGCAAAATGATTTGTTGCAGCTTTGAGCAGGAGGCTAGGAGCCTTCTTTACTCGTACCTACTGATCACAAATGTACCCAATTTACTCAACTCATTACAACGTATGCGAGGGCGTAGCCAGCATGGGGTAAGAAAAAAGGTCAACAAAAAAAGAAAAAATGTGGATATTTTAATTTATCCCTAATATCGGTGATATGTAGAAATTGTTGGGTATGACACCAATCCCCATCCCCTCTCACCTTATACACACACATATAACTCATATCATGAGAAACTAGTTCTTGTCATATATATATATGTAAATGTACTCGTCATCTATCACTCCCACTTGCTGATCTTCACCTTATCTCTTAATCAGGCAATGAACTATATGTACTCTTATGTATTAATGTTTCATCAAATATACACTGCACTTTTGCAACTCAAACGAGTACTGACGTCTATTTATTTGTGTAAAAAACACCAATTGCTAACCTGAAACTCTATATGGTAGCACCGCTCGGCAACAATCTTCAATTTTTTTTTAAAAACACTGAGTGAAATTTAATTACTGTTCGAAATTAAAGTTTAATCGTTCGTGATAAACAAAGTAAATTTAAATAAGCAAAGTATATTGCTATTTTTAGTGTGCAAAATAACTATTTGTTAACAAAAATTTTATATGACAAAAAAAAAATCAAAAAGTTGATAATACTGTTTCATTTTTATTTTATTGAATTAAAAATTGTAAAACTACTGAAAATTTCGTATTAAACGTCGTCAGTTGCTGAAAATTTTTCGCCCTGCTTGTGTGTCAAAATATTGGTCAAGTCTACAAATTTCCAAAGCTGCCATCGATTGTTTTTGTTTGCTTGGAGTCCCTGCTTGTGTCATCCGAAGAAACACAAATTGTTAGTCATTTCAATACTTTGCGAGACTAATTCGTTGCAGCACCAATTTGGTCAAATATCGTCTTGAGCCATCACAACTTGAATGTACATCTGCGTCTAATCAGAAACCCAGTCAATTTGGTCAAATATATCGAAACATTGAATCCAAAATTCAACATAGTCAAGAAAAGTCAGTCAAAATATCACTCGGGAGCTCGTCAAAGTGTCCAGTATTGCAGTTAGTTGTCATCAAATCCAAAAAGCCCAGTCGAGAAAATGTTAAACAATAGCGGCATACAACCACCAACAAATAGCTCAAAATTGATGACAATAACTTCATAAAAAAGTACTCAAAAAAGAGGTATTTGTAAAACTTTTGTATTCCTTTTTAAAACTTGGTGTCAGAAAATTTCATTTTTGGAACTTTTAAGGCAAAAATTCGTTTTTGCCGCGAAAAAATATTTGGTTTTGACACCAAATTTGTCCATATCGGACCATTTTTCACGTTTTTATTTGCAACTTTTGTGCGCACTTTTTGTTGAGAGTGTACCAGTCAGTGGATCCGCGGAAGGTTAAGCACGGCTCGTTTCGTTTGTTTTTTGACCGAGCTGTTACACTCTCACTTTTACTTACGTTTTTATGTGCAATATTCTGTTTGTTTTATGCATTATTGCAAATTATTGAATATTGGCGTGGTTTTCAACGTCCATTTTTTTCCTGTCTGCCATTACGTCGGTTGAAAACTGCCGATCAACGAACCGCTGAATTTTAAAACGTGTGATTAAACTTGGTTTAAACTTGCACCACTTTTAACAGTTTTATTTAAAAAAAAAAAAAAAAAAAAAAAAAATTATTTCATTTGAAAAGAATAATCACACGAATTTATTACTTTTATACTCGTTTTATTTTCATCTTATAATAATATTACGATTGGAATTATTTTATTTTATTCACTTATTCCAAATCGTAATTTTCATTTTATTTTTTTTCTTTCGATCGGACTTTAAAAAAAATTAATTTGCATTTTCAACTTAGAAAAATTATAGTCCCCTCGAATATTTTCTTTTATTAAAAATTATTTCATTTTGATTTTTAATTTAGGGTTTTCAGATTTGTGATCGAGTACAGATCCCCCCCTGAAGAAATAAATAATTCCCTTGTTGTCCAATTATTTCAATTGTGTTCCTATAAACTTACTATACTTGTTTTGTGCATTACTATTTATTACGTGCAATTTTATTTATCATTCTACTTCGAATATTTGAATTTTTTTTTTTGGATTATTTTGTCTTATTCGTCTTTTGGGTCGTGTCCACTCACAACTTTAATAGATATATCATACCTTGCCCGCTGGAAATTTTTTTTTTTTTTTTATTTTATTTTTTACTTGGGAGATATATCTGGACTTTTTGAAATTCGATTGTTATACCAAGATTTCGGATCAATAGTGCTGTGGCAATCCGTTCTTTCGGCATTTGCTGGGGATTGTTTCCACATTGTTTTTTTTTTTATTTATTTATATTTATATTTTTTTTTTCTATCATTATGGCAGAATCAGGAGAACGCATATCTAATGTTTTCAGAGGAAATGGCTACAAAGGGTGGCGTTCAATAATCATCAGCACACTAATTGGCAAAGGTTGTCATAAAACAGTTTTCCCTGATGGCAAAGAAACTAGTTATCTTTGCGCATCCACAGAAACCAGATTAAGTAAAACCTGGCTGAGTTATTTTCAAACTCAAGAAAGAGCCAAAGCTCTCATTTTCGAGAGATTAGATAAAAAAATTTTGCATTATGTCAAAAATTGTGATGTTGTCTCAGAAATTTTTGAAATATTAGATGGACGTTATAGAAATGCTACACCCACAAATTTAATGGTTCTTAGAGCAAAATATCAATCCCTTCGCTTCAACCCCAAGAAAGGTAATATTCGAAAATTTATGGACTACATGTCCAAAATAGCCGAAGAATTGCGAGATGCAAATTACCCCCTGACAGAAACTGATGAATTAGATCAAATAATGATGGCCTTACCAGAACGTTTTGATACTGTTTTCACAGATTTTAGTAATTTATCTTTAGAAAAAAGAACTGTTGTCAGACTTGTAAAAATGGTCCTTGAAAAAAGTGATCGTATAGAATATTCAAATAGAACCTTTCCAGGGTTTGACCAACCCAGAACTCCTTATCAACCATTTCAAAATACTAGATTCGCTCGTAATAACCAAAATCGAGCAACCAATTCAAATTACCAAAATACCAATTATCTAAGTGATCACAAACCAACAAACAGTGTAGATAAAAATTATCCTACACAGGATAAAGTCAATTTCATGGATGTTACTTGTTATAACTGTAATAAAAAAGGACATATGTCTAGGACATGTCCTAATGAAAAAGTTATACAAAATAACACTCCACAACAAAATAACAATAACAACAGTTCAAAACCTCAAAGCTCAAATAACTCTAATAATAATAGTCAGAGCAAACCCAAACAAGATTTTAGAGTTAAATATTCCATGATGCTCCGCTCCCAGCCTGATAGATTGAATTTTAATGATATTCTAGAGCAGGAATTTCAATGGCCAAAACTCCAACAGCATCAGAAAATCCAAAAGTAAAGAACCAATTACACACCATGCTATTAAATGGAGGAGCAGATGACCATATGGTTAATGATATGTCCAAACTGAACAACATTCGCAAACTTGATAATAATTGCAAAACTTAATGTGCCAAAAAAGGAGTCTTTATGAATCCTACACATGTAGGAGAAATGGTTGTCAATGTCTGCAACTCGAATGCTGAATTTTCTACTATACATCTCAAAGAGGTATACTATGACCCAGATCTTAACATAGACATTTGGTATGGAGCAAAAGTTATGGAGTCTGGTATTTTTCAAATAGTCTCTGAACATGACTATGCAGACATTGTCAATAAAGAGACTGGAGAGGTAGCCATCACTGCAATAAAGAGAGGCTCTATGTACTACATAGACTATGAGATAGTAAATGAGGAAAAAGTCTATGAGGAGTTGAAATGCATGCCTGTCACTCAAAATGACACTAGCCAGGTAGATCAGACATCTGATCTAGATTTAAATTTGGTACCTGCAGAAGAGGAACAAGAAAATAATCCGCATAGTGAGATAGAAAATAATAACATCCAAAATTTAGAAGAAGCTAATGCGGACTTAGCCAATCAGGAGGTTGACTCTGAAAGTGAAGAAGACCTAAGTGAAAGTGTCAGAGTCAACAGAAAGCAAAAAATAAACATCACAAAAAACAAACTTCTTTGGCATCGCAGACTAGCCCATGCAAGTGACAAAACTTTGAAAGAATTATCCAAAGTAGTAATAGGAATACCAGGGAACCTTAACTTTAAAGAGGACGACTTTGCCACTTGTGAAATTTGCACAAAAGCTAAATCCACCAGACTTGGCCACCATGGAGTGAGAAAAAGGCCTGAAAGGCGAATGGAAGTAGTCTCATCAGATATTATGGGCCCATTTCAGGACGCCTATCATGGCGAAAAGTACATCTTAACTTTTATTGACCATTGGTCAAAATACACTCTAGCTTTTCCTATCAAGAAGAAATCCGAAGCCATAGATAAGTTTAAAAATTTTGTCCTGACTTTTAAGTCAAAATTCCCAAATGATCCTGTTGCTGTCTTAAGAACAGATCAAGCAAAAGAATATATGGATGAGAAATTGGTCCAATTTTGCTCCAAACAAGGAATAACACAAGATACAGGAATAGCATATACACCAGAATTAAATGCAATAGCCGAAAGGCAAAACAGAACTTTAATGGAAAAAATTCGAGCCCTCCTATATGACGCCAAAATAGATTTTAGACTTTGGTCATTTATGGTGTATACTGCGACTTACATTATTAATAGGACTCCAACCCGCGTCAATCAGGGATACATGACCCCCTACCAAAAACTTCATGGCCAAAAGCCAGATTTATCTAATCTTCGAGTCTTTGGGGCCATTGCCTATAGGCATGTGCCAATAGAACAGCGCCAACAAGCTGTATTTAGATGTAAAATTGGCCCCCAGATCACATAAAACCATATTTGTGGGCTACACAACTACTGGTTATCAACTTCTTGACCCAGCTAGAATGGGATGTTATACCTCCTGTGATGTAAAATTTGATGAGACAAAAAATTTGCTAGATTTCTCTGAAGATACTACACAGGATCTCAAAATCAAACCCCTTACTGATGAAACTGAAGCCATATATAGAATAAATACTTGTAAAAAAGCTTCGTTTCAAAATAATCAATTCATAGAAGACTGTGTGCCAACTAAGTATGAGGAAATATTTTCAAATCCTTTTAAGGATCAGTGGACAAAGGCAACACAGGATGAAATGCAGTCAATGGCAGACCTTAAAGTCTGGAAAGTTGTTAATAGGGAAGACAGTCTTAAACCAATTGATGCCCGCTGGATATTTACAGTTAAGGCAAATGAAAACGGTGAAATGTGCCCTAAAGCCAGACTCGTAGCTAGAGGTTTCAAAGACCGCTCCGAATATCATCTTACACAAACTTATGCACCTGTAATCCAAATGTGGTTGATAAGATGGCTTTTGTCAGTTACCAACACATTGAAATTACAGTTAGTGAAATACGATGTTAAAACAGCTTATCTGAATAGTGACATCAAAAATGAGATTTATCTCATTCCACCACCAGGATCTCAAATTGAAAAAAATAAATTACTGAAATTAGAAAAATCCATTTATGGGCTCAAAACCTTGAGCAAGAACTGGATGGAGTTATTGGATTCTCATATTTTGGAAACACAGTTCAAACAGTTTAAAAACACAGGTGTATATACATTCGTAGAGATGAGTCAAATGGCTTAGCCATAATGATAGTCTATGTGGATGATATATTACTAGCAACAAATAGACCCCAGTGGATATCAGAAACAACCTCTCACTTTGAGAAAAGATTTACAATGAAAGTTGTAAATAATCCCAAAAATTTTGTAGGGTTTCAAAATTGAATGAAACATTGAATTGCAACAAATCAGACTCAATCAAAAAAAACATATTCAAAAGATTCTCCAAAAATTTCAATTGAGCAATTCAAACTCAACTAAAACACCAATGGAGACTGGTTTAAAATTGAGCAAAATTTCAACAGGAAAAGATGATAAGGAGTATAGGTCAATGATAGGAGCCTTACTCTATGTAGCAAGAGGTACAAGGCCGGACATAGCCTTCGCCGTAAATTATTTGTCCCGGTTCCAAAATAGCTCTGACGATACCTTAAAGAATTATGTTCGTCGAATAATTCGGTATCTTAAATCTACAATCGACCATTCAATTCTATATCAATCAAATTCCACTGGAATTGAAGCTTTTGTCGATGCAAGCTATGCCCCTGATATCGATGATAGACCCATTGATATGGAAGAATTAGAAAAAGGAAAATCCATTACGGGATATCTAATCAAAATAAACGGCGATATAGTGAATTAGGGCGTTCATTGCCAAAATATCCATGCTTCGTCATCAACTGCAGCCAAATTGATAGCTCTTCACGACTCCTTTGAAGACATCGAAGTAGCTTGGCTGCTAAATAAAGAAATTTTTGAAATCACTGAACCTGCAACAGTCAACGAAGATAATATTTCAGTAATCCATGTCATTTCTGGAGGAGGCCAGAAAATACTTAGGGCATTAATGATTAAATGCTAGGGTCTAGCCCAAGCATATAAAGACAAAACATTTACCTTTAAACAGGTTACTACTGCAGATCAACTTGCAGACCTATTGACTAAATCTCTTCCTGTAAAACAACACATAATCCTAACAGACAAAATCCTGGAAAATCCTTCAGTCGATCCATAAACTCATCAAAATCCTTTAAATCTTCAGCTGTACCTCGATCCAAACACCTGAAAACAGAAAATCAAAATTTCACATTAACATCTAATTAATTAAATTTGGAACAACTATATAATAAATTTTACCTATAACTCATCTTCAGTTGTCTCCAAAATCACATCTTATGCCTATAAATATATATAAATACACATATTAATTACATATCATACAATAACCTTACATCTAATTTTATTTTTACATATATGAATATACTTACCATTTTTTTCAGCAATTTTTTTTCTTCACCATTTCAATACAATTTATGTTACCATTTTACTTTATACACTAAAATTTTTTTGAATATTTTAATCGTATGGATGTTTTTTAAATTTTATTTATTTTTCATTTCTCCTTTTTCTTGTGTTCGGTCCAAAGGATTGTGGGGGGGTGTTGGGAATGACACCAATCCCCTTCCCCTCACACCTTATACACACACATAAAACTCATATCATGAGAAACTAGTTCTTATCATATATATATATGTAAATGTACTCGTCATCTATCACTCCCACTCGCTGATCTTCACCTTATCTCTCAATCAGGCAATGAACTATATGTACTCTTATGTATTAATGTTTCATCAAATATACACTGCACTTTTGCGACTCAAACGAGTACTGACGTCTATTTATTTGTGTAAAAAACACCAATTGCTAACCTGAAACTCTATAGAAATGAAGAAATTATGAAAAAAGGTTAGGCTATCCAACATGATTTGAAGTGGGTCTTCAAAGAAAATCTACTTATTTTTGATTGAGCGAGGTAAAAATTTTTTATTAAATAAAAGCTAACTATAGGTAATATTTTTTTTCTTGAAAATATTACAAATTTCTTTTCGTTAATTTTATTAAAAAATTTTCAATAACTGCATTTTTCACAACTAATAAAATCGACTGCGACTGCACTTTCGAGTTTCCTTGTTATTAGTGGCACAACTATGAGGGTAATAGGGTACTCATTCCCAGATGGTTGAGTTTTTCGAATGGAAAAATTACGAATGAAAATTAATTTAAGAAATATTTATTTAATAATTACACTGTGGGCTAAGGCCTCATATATCCACCAGGGTCATTGGAAACTCCCCCATCCACGTAAAAAACAAAAACTACCCTCTATACCTGAATGTTCCAGAAGTAAGAAAACACTAAAAAAATTTTTTTAAATAATTGTTTTATCAATATATAAAACCCCCTCTAGAATTAAATCCTAAATAAAGCCCTGTTGCAGTCGAAGGCAGTATATTGACAAGTCCCCATGTGGCAAATTCCTAATTATATTACTCCTCCTTAACTCCCCTAGTTGGTCTCTACTTTGATAAAACTTGCTTTGCCCCCTGAAAAATTTTTTATCTACGTCCGTGGACACATGCAATAATGCGCAGGTTACTGCCACGGTGTGCCTGTGGGTGTTTGTTATGTTTAATACTACTAACAGATGAACGAGTTGTGGCAGCAATGTGGTATTGCATTCGGTGGGCGAAATAAATTTGGCACCCTCGAATAAGTAGTGTGCAAGTAGGAATCATGTTCATTAGTCTCTACCTGCAATTTTATGAACTATCTTCGTGTTTACCAGAAGAACATATCTACAATGAACAACTATTAGAATACGAGGCTAGTTTTCACTGACAGAGAATAATACTGAAAGATGACGTCACAATTACACGTAAGTAAGGTCTATTGAAACCAAACCAGTTTTTCTCTCTTTCAGAAAGCTGAAGCCTAATTTATGGGGTATTAGTCTGAAAAAGAACAAATCTGCTGCAATAAACAAGAATTGAAAAGCTAAAGTACCTATAAAACTGGGTCTCTCCAGTTTTCACTCGACAAAACTTTCATAAGGAAACGAAAGTACCAAAAACTCTTTTGGGTAAGTACGATAAGTACTTCAGCGAAAATGATTCGTTTTTGCCCAAAAATTAAAGGTCTGAAACGAAATTTTACTTTTTGTTGCGTGTAGCATTTTATGTTATCCAAACAGAATTTCACTCGTTCTTTCCACACCTATATATATATATAGTCTATACTTACAACTCAACTTTTGTAGCATAAAGTTGGACCAAAAATGATTAAATATCGAGTCTCGAAAATTAATCTCAACATTCTCGTACATTTTTCGAGGCTAAAACTCATTGAAAGTTTCGCAAAAATCAAATTCTTAAATCAGTTTTGCAGACAGATTATTTTCCTCGATCATTCTTTTATTGTGTTCCAGTCGAATAATAACGGAGAACATCTTTTCGAAATAGTATACACGTCGTCGAGAATTCTATAACCACCTTCACACCTACGTTTCATTTAATTTTATACTTCGGAAGATTTTTCTCCGTATCCCTAGACGTAACATTGCTTTTAAGTTGAATTCGACACACACCCCCTCACCTCTCGTAAACATAACACAGGTACGTAAAAGTTTTTCTCCGAAAACTGCTACGTGCATCTATTACCCAAAATGTAAGGGTAAACTTTTTGAAATTCACTCGTCCCTAAGTTTCGTGAAAATTTTAACGAACTTTGATAAAATTTTTAGACGAAAAAATTTTCGTCCGCAGTGAAACCAATTTTGTGACCACCTTGGGCTATGGTAATAAAATTATAGAAATTTTGCTTGGCGGAGGTCATAAAAACTTTCTGTCTGGTTTTGATTAAGCTACACGATATGGATGAGAGAAAAAGAGAAAAAAATGAATGAATTTATGGATTCAGAAATGATACGACGCACCCACATTTGTGTTGTAGATGCCCCATTTTGTAGAAAAATTTTATTAATAAATTTTGCACGTGTTCTCTAGTCGGTGACAGAATTTAAGAGCATCAAGTAAGGACAACGATGAGATGGTGAACGTACCTATACCTAGTCCATAAGGTAAATCATGAATGACCATTTTAAGACGAAATTGTCACTCATATTCTTTCGTTATTTTTTTGCACTCTGGTAGTTAAAATGAATTAACGGCTGAAAAAAAAAAAGTAAAATAAGAATCAATACACAAAGAGTTGGAGCATGCTCAACTGTAGTTTTTCATTGGACAATTCCGTCGGGAGAAATTTTTGAGCATTAATGGCAACTGCAATTTTTAATAAAATCAGTTCCAGTCCTACAGTATAAGTGGGTTGTATAAAAAATAAAAATTATTTTTCAACGAGATAAACAAAATCTTCAATAAATTGATATTCCACAGATTATTTCTTGTTGTTTTTGTTTTTCTGTGATTTTAATGTTTTTATCAGCAGTTTAAAGCGGATGTTTGTAAACCCCTGAACAAGTCTGTAAATGTATTTAAAATTTACCAATACGTCATGAATGCCCAGGGTTACCAACTAGCCAATAATACACCGAGTTGCCAACTAGCTGGTATTATGCCGGCATGCCTATATTTAGACACTGCTGCCTGTACAAAAAAAAAAGAAGTACCAGCCCCGTATTTTGTGAGTTTTACCAGTATTACTGGTATAGAGGGTGGAATGAGAGGGACCTTTTTGAATGCGAACGAAGCAAGCAAAAATTTAGAAGTGGCAAATTTTGATAATTAGACTGAGAGCAATGAAAAAAAAAGTTTATTTACCAGTATTCTCATCTGCCAAAGTTGGCAGTCCTGTAAACTCCTCCCAGTTGTCATCATTAGACTAATCAATATTTTTCTTTCATCAGTCACCATTTAAACATTTGACAGGAAACATTGGTTAATGGTTTTGTGAGGATATATCAAATGTCCAAATCATGTTGTAACTATTTGACTATGATTGTATATAATCTGTAATATTAATATGTGACTAATTTCTGTGACCATCACATTTTCTGTAAAACTTAGTTGATCTCAAGCTTTTGTGCAGTACATGTCATTTGAAATAAAAAAATCATGAATATGAGAATTTTTCTATGTTTTAATAATGAGAGTTACCATTTTATTTCAATTGTGAATAGTTGAAATTCGTTCATCATAATATGATTCTCTTTGTTAGTTGTTATCAAGTCTTTGAAACTTTCACAGGTTTACTCCCAATCACAGTTTTTTTTTTGTTAGTCCAAGTGAAAGATAGTCACAATGAAGTTGTGTAGTAGTTTTAAAGGAAATCAGCTTTGAAAATTTACTTATAATTTAATAGAGCTGTATCCATAGAGTAAGGTTTGGGTTCAGGCTCCAAAAAAATCACTGAAATACAATATATGTTGAACATTTTTTTCATTGCTTTGCTCACAGTATTGGTTGCTTAGATTACAAAATCTCTCCTTCAATGAATCCTGGATAGGTCATTGTAACTTCGTTAAATCAAAACTTAACACAATATTGAATGAAAAAAATTTTTATAATTGGTTACTATTAATTATTTACCCACTTTGAGGTTCTGGAAAAATAAATTAAAATTGAAGCCTGGTTCACACTTGGTTAATTTTTATGCTACTAGCCAGCTACTTAGGGTACTATTCAGTTAACAACTGAATTCATTACACCATTCCAACCATTTAAAATCAACTTAAACTTGACAGTTTGCCATATCAGATTCTAATAAGATTCAAGACTATCCACCAAGTTAAAGTTGACTTTAAATGATTAAAATGGCTTAGTAACTTAAATTTTATAGCAGAATAGTGCCCTAAGTAGCTGGTTACTTGCTATAACTCTAGCTGAGTGTGAATCAGGCTTAAGACTTCTGGATTGGTGACTTGTAATTTTTTGGGTCAAGATGGCAATCCTGAATCTGCAGTTGTTTCAATCCCAAATTTCCAACCCCTAATGGAAAGTTAAACAATGTCTGCTGAGATGTGGAGAACTAGAAGGGCCACTGCACATAGGATACACAGTGTAGCTCATCTCTAATAACTGACTCTAATTTTTTGGTATGTGTCAAATATTCAATTTGTTGTAAGTGGCCAGATAGAAATAATGGAATGAGGATAAATTTTCATATCTTCCAATATTAAGGATGACATCTGATTTCTTCCGGGATTGAATCACTTTTTCTTCAGCTTCTCATTTCTTTCTTTGGCTATCTAGTACAAGGTATGGACTGCTCGAATAGTGACAATATTATCTGTCATGATAGGGAAGGGAAATTCTTGGGCAAATAGGGTGCATGTGAATAACATTTTTACTTCTTATTGGTTTTTATCACTTATCTGTTGGCGACAAACCAGTCAAAGTATTGTTAGTGCTCGTTACACCCTAGAAATTCCTTTCCTCGCAATGAAGGTGTTGTCTACATTTTCTTATCAATTTAAGCAGTCCATATACATTTAGTAATATATAGTCAAAGATCTCTTTACTGAAAAACAAACTGGAATGTTTTAGAAATTCCTGAATAATTAATCCGACAACACGGATCCACCTGCATGTCTCATTTATATTTCCTAAAGACTTTGATCATTCAGTATTGGACACACAGGTAAATGAGAAAATCTGTGTCAACATCTACATGGGCATAGGTTTATTGCTCATGTACAGAACCTAGGTCATCTTGCAACTGTTTTCATTCCTGCGGTATTGTAAATTTGCGATGGCTTCAAAAATAGACTAAAAACATCCTACAATCCATGTGTAGTATACTTATGCTTATTTATGTTTTGTAATTTTAGGTATCCTACTAGTTTAGGGAATCGAACTATCGACTGACAGGAACCTAATAATGTACTTATTGTCTACCACAAAAATGTGGCATCATATTCACTCAGCCAAGGTGTCAATGGATGACAAGAGTGGAGCTGATGTTTAGGCATTGTTTGTCAACATTACTGAGACAGGACTACTGGTTATCCAATACTAAATGATCCAAGTTTATGTACCCTTAACTAGAAGACTATAAAATACAGGCATACAAAGCCGGCCATTTTGTTGCTAAGTTACATAATTTGGAAAAAAATTTGTCCAAGAGATATTATTCAGCCCAAAACATTAATATCTTCTTCAGTAAGGTAAGTAGACCCCATAAATGTTCTAATTGGATGATAAAGCTGCGATTTATTGAGGAAATATTGATGAAAAAGGAGACCTGATATTTCACTTTCCATCTAATAAAGAATGACAAGTTTACATCTAAAAATGCCAGAAAAAAGGAAAAACTTGGAATTTTTACTGTAAAATTGATAATTATTTATTAAAATAACCTTTTTTCAATCAGAGCTAATAAGATGTTCAATATTTCATATGCGCTATGGTTTAAAAATATGAAAAAGATAGAAAATATGCAATTTGAGTTGTACTTTCTCCTCATCTAAAGCTACACATATTTCATTGAGAAAATAGACGTATCTTTACAAAATGGGACTCGACAACCCTGGGGCTTGTTAGCATGATTTGCTAATAAGAGGATTGAAAACTGGATGATGGACGTTTTTCTCCTATAGGTCTTTTTTTTACAATTTTTGAGAATGATATTTTTCGATTAGAATCTTTTTAAGCTGCATTCACACCAACTGGACATTCGCTGTTCATTCGATCTTTTCCTATATTCACAAGGTTTCAGGATATTTGTTTTAATTCGCTCGAGTAGAAAATTTTATTCATTCTTATTGGTTTGTGTGATGGCCATTTACACCAAATAAACAAACTGTTGCTTGTTCAGTTGCTCACTTGTTAGTTTGGTGTAAACACAGCTTCACATGTATATCCTATTTTAAAGCTTATGAAAAGTCTGCCTGATGTCAGTCATTTTATGTGTCGAGGGGATACTTTCGATCATTTATACTTGGTGGCAAATAAGTTGAGCTTCGATATTCAAAGCGCATTAATACAACGTTGTTTCTTATTGGCCATTAAATATTTACACGTCATCGTCATTGGCCATTAAACGTTTGTATGATAGGCTAACTTCTTCAGAGTTCGACTTATTTGGTGACGAGTATAGCACTGGATACACAGTAGCCCTATGTCACTAATGTTAACAAAACATGCTATCATTCTGAAGCACTAAAAAAATATTGGTGGAATAGCTACTTAGTAATGACTGACGATTTTAGACTACACTCTGTTCACACTAAGAATTGTGTGATGTCATAAACCATATCCACACTTATCTGCTTGAAATAGGATGTCTATTTACTCCATAAAATGAGAAAAACTGTGGATATGGTTTATAATGTCATGCACTTCTTAAGCCTGATTCACACTTGGCTAGTTTTGTAGCTCGTAGCAACCTATTTGAGGTACCATTCTGTTAACAGTTGAAGTAAATTTGTTGTTTTTAGCCATTAAATTCAACTTTAGCTAGGCGTATAGTCTTACAAGAATCTCATTACAATCCGCAAAGTTAAAGTTGACTTTAAAAGATTGAAATGGCAAGTAACTTTAAATATTAACAGAACAGTACCTCAAGTTGCTGGCTAATAGCATGAAAATTAGCCAAGAGTGAATCAGACTTTAGCGTGAACAAGTATAAATATAGTGAAAGCTGATGACTGATTAACCTCAATTTGAACTACAGGACTACAGCTGTAAAATCAAATAATTAAAATGAGTGTGGGGACTCATCGGTATGAGGTGTAGGGGCTCGGACCCCCGACGACAGTCGCCGCCCCATAGGGCAGGCAACTTATCGTCCTTGCGACGTTAAACGAACACACAGAATTACGTTCGATCGTAATTACCTGCGAATACGTGCAGATAATATACGAGTACGAATCGTGACGTCATCCATCAATCAATGTCACGATTCGTACACGAACCGGCCAGCCGCCACCTACGATAGTAGGGGATGATGCGACCTGGCCGTACTTAAACAACGTACGTATTTTATTACGTACGTGTGTTTGTGTGCACCAGCCAAAACCGGTATAAAAACTCTCAGAACCGGCTCTAAAATCGCCAGTGTTCGGTTTGGTTTTGGCTTGCCCATACTTTCGTATGAAGTGGCTGAACACGCTTAAATTCTGTAGAATTTCCTTCTGGTGAGAATATCTCTCACGACAAGGTATTCCACAGTGGTGACCCCGACGTGATTTCGGCCACGTCGTGAGGAGTCTTAGGCGCTTCGGCGCTAATTCAACTTGGCGCAGTAGCGCTGGCGAGATTCTCGCTTGCTCGGCAAATTAAAAATATTTTTTTACCCAGACTAAGACACCTTTTGGTCGTCGAAGTAAGAGTCTGCTGAAGTGGGAATTTATACCCCTCTCTTTAAAATAAATAAATAAAGAGAAACAAGACAGTAGACCTGGAGGAAGAAGGTTGGACTCATCCCCCAACTCCCCCGACTTCGACTCGACACTCCTTGAATTTGGCAAATATAGAAGAAGGCCCTCAACACCCAGAATTAGCACGACTGGGAACTGCAATAAATAAAGAAGATCTTGCAGTTAAAACGTTGAGAAGTGGTCGGACTTTAAGCCAAAGCTCCGACCCAAAAAACACCTGTCCTACAAACACAGGAGCCAGTGTTTTCGACCAGTAAGGAAAGCAGAAGTACTGTGGAATACGCTTGTCAACAAAAAGACACAGCAATGGTTCCACCACCAACTGAAAACCCGCAACCATCACAGGGAGGCAGTAGTCAGCCGCAGCTGACACCCGAAGTCCTGGCCCAAATTTTGCAACTTTTACAAATGCAACCAGGACAGAACCCTAATCTCTATAGACGAAGGATAGACATCCCGGAATTTCTACCGAACGAGGTAGAATTATGGTTGACACTATTGGAAGGCAGGTTCAGAACAGAGAACATAACACTGAACCAGCGGTATACACACATCTGTGGAGGCATGCCCCCACAGATAATCCGCCACATTCCGGACGTTATGGAATGCCCTTCGACAGAAGAGGACAAGTATGCCTGGTTCGTCAAGAAAATTAAAAAAGTATTCGGAAAAACGAAAAATGAAATAATAGACGATGTGATGGGCGGTATGAAGATGGGGGACGACAAACCCTCAATCTTCATGGCGAAGTTACGACAGAAGGCGGACAATATCGTAGCCCCTTCTGTCATAGGCAATCAGTTCTGTAAGCAACTACCACAAAGTGTTGTGCAATGCCTAGCCGCCGTTGGTTCCACGGTAATCAATACATCCGCGGATCTGGACTTCCTTGCGAAATCCGCAGACAATGCGCTCGAATACACAAGGTCAAAGCCGGTGGTCAGCGCAGTATCTGCAGAGACTGGGGAACTCGCTCAACTTCGAGCACAAATAGCTCAGTTGACCGAGGAAGTAAAGAGGAACAAAAGCCAAAGCTCGACGAAGCCCAATAGTAGCTGGCGACAAAGATCGAAAAGCAGAGGCAACAACAATAGCAACAGCAGCAGAGGACGTCAGTCCCGGTCAAGAGACCGCAGATCTAGTTCCGGAAACAGGGGTCAGAGTTCAACTCCCCCTAGAACATCATCTCCCAAAACCCAGTCTCGAAATTGGGATGATAAGAGTTGCTTCTTTCATAATAGGTTTGGCGCTGAGGCCACCAAATGTAACAACAGGTGCAGATGGTGGGGTAAAACCTTTAACAAGGAAGCGTCAAACTAGAACGAGGGGCCATCTGTGCGGCCGAAGACCCCTCGGAAAAATACTCACGCCGCCTGTTCATCAAGGACAGGACAAACAGGAGACGTTACTTAATTGACTCGGGAGCAGACCTGAGCATATTGCCAGTAAATAAAACCCAAAAAGTACTTCCTCCGAAATACTATCTCCGTACTGTGAACGGTCAAAACCTTCCAGCTTACGGACTTGAGACAAGCAAAGTAGACATCGGACTCAGCAAAAATATGACGTGGTCCTTCACGGTTGCAGACGTTCCAAACCCGATCCTGGGTGCAGATTTTCTTGCACACTATGGCCTGATCATCGACCTCAAACACGGTAAACTGATCAATAGTGAAAATAAAAGAGTGGAAGGCAAAACGCTAGCATACAGACTGGACACAAACATATCCAGCTGTACTAAAGTCGACGGACAACTCTTACGGATCCTGTCAGACTATCCTGGAGTCACACAACCCTCAATTCGCAGGCATCCTACGTACAAACACGACACGGTTCACTACATAGAAACCAAAGGACAGCCTTGCCATGCTAGAGCACGACGGTTATTACCCGACAAACTCAAAGCGGCACGAGAGTACTTCCATCGCATCGTTGAGGAGGGCGTATGTCGCCCCTCAAAAAGCTCATGGAGCTCTCCTATCCACATGACAAAGAAAGCAAGTGGAGAGTGGCGAATTGTCGGCGACTACAGGGCCTTAAACGCCATAACAGTTCCTGATCGCTACCCAGTCCCCAACATAATGGACTTCAATGCGAATATGAAGGGTAAAACGATGTTCACAAAAATAGACATCAACTGGGCATTCCACCAAATTCCTATGGCCGACCAGGACGTTCCAAAGACAGCGGTTATAACCCCCTTTGGATTATTCGAATACCTTCGAATGCCGTTTGGACTACGCAACTCAGCACAAACTTTCCAACGATTTATCAATGGACTGTTTAGGGAATTGCCGTTTGCATATGCATACCTGGATGATATCTGCATTTGCTCAGAAGGCGGTGAGCATCAGCACGAGGAGAATGTGAGAGCCGTGGTACAGCGTATACACGCAGCCGGACTCACTATCAACGTAGGCAAAAGCTTATATGCACAGACCGAAATTGACTTCCTCGGCTACAAAGTCTCGACCGAAGGCATTTCCCCCTTGAAGACCAAGGTAGAGCCAATATTGAACTTCCCGAAGCCCTCAAATGTCGCAGAACTTAGGCGTTTCTTGGGGATGGTGAATTTCTACAGACGTTGCATAAAGAATGCAGCAGCCGAACAAAGTAAGCTGTTTGCATTAATAAAGACAAGTAAAAAGAAAGATAAAACTCCACTCGAATGGAACCAAGAAGCCGAACAGGCCTTTGAAAATATCAAAGAAACACTGGCAAATGCAACTCTGTTGGCTCATCCAGACGAAAGTCTGCCGTTATGCGTAAGTACCGATGCATCTGATTTTGCTATTGGTGCAACATTGTACCAACTGGACACTAACAACATCAAATTACCGCTAGCTTTCTTCTCGAGGAAGCTCTCAAAAACAGAAAAGAATTACAGCACATACGATAGGGAATTGCTCGGAATTTTTGCTGCGTTGAAGCATTTCAGGCACCAGTTAGAGGGTAGATGTTTTTCTGTGTATACTGACCATAAACCCCTAACATATGCCTTCACACAAAAAGCAGAACCGGCATCTCCGAGAAGAGCACGACAGTTGGACTATATTGGCCAACTGACTACAGACATTCAGTATATAAGTGGAGAACTTAACACTCCAGCTGATGCCTTGAGTAGAATCGAAGCTATCTCGGATCCTGTCCAATTGCCTTATGCTGAAATAGCTAAAGCACAGCTTAAGGATGCAGAATTGCAGGGGCTGTTATCGAACGATGATACTACCCTCAAATTGAGACAGCGAAAAATTCCCGGTACTGATGTTTTATTAACATGTGACATCAGTACAGGTAAGAACAGGCCATTTCTACCGGTAAAATATCGCAGGTTGGCTTTCAACAGTGTACATAACCTGTCACATGCTGGGCCAAAATGTAGTGCTAAACTAATTTCAGAAAGATTTGTATGGCCACGAATGAAGTCTGACTGCAACAAATGGGCTCGCAGTTGCCTGAACTGTCAAGAATCCAAAGTAGGAAGACACACTCGCTCGCCCCTCAAATCATTCAAGCAAACACAGCGGTTTAAAACGGTTCACATGGATCTGGTAGGCCCATTGCCACCATCCCAAGGACACAGATACCTGTTGACGATAATAGACAGGGCAACACGATGGCCGGAAGCAATCCCTCTTCACGAGATGTCAGCTCCAACAGTAGCTGCAAGGTTATACGATACCTGGATTGCGAGGTATGGCGTACCAGAAGTCATAGTCACAGACCAAGGTCGCCAATTCGAGAGCTCGCTCTTTAAAGAGCTGGCAAATAAGCTTGGTGTTCAACACAGTCATACCACAGCTTACCATCCTCAAGCCAACGGCAAGATAGAGAGATGGCATAGAGCTCTCAAAGCCTCCATCATGTCACATGATACAAAGAGATGGGTAGAAGTACTCCCTACCATCCTCTTAGGCCTTCGATCCGCCCTACAAACTGATACAGGTCACTCTGCAGCGCAATTAGCGTTCGGCGAAGAGCTACGCCTCCCAGGGGACTTCTTCACAAAATCGAAAGAAGTTAGCCCCGAAATAATGGTACAAAATATAAGAAATGATGCCAACAACTTCCTAAATCAGGTAGCTCGTCATGGCCAGCCCAAGATTTACGTTTCGAAACACTTGGCCAATACGTCACACGTATTTGTTAGAGACGAAAAAATGAGATCTGCGCTGGAGAAACCATACGCCGGTCCTTATAAAGTAGTATCACGAGATGAGAAAAACTTTGTGATACTCATCGCAGGCGAACCAAGAACAATTTCAATCGACAGATTGAAGCCTGCGTACTTGGTAAGTGACGATAAAAGAATTAGAACGGTACAAAAGGAGAATCCCGAAAATACACAGACGAATTCCGAAACAAAAACGGAAGAATTCGTCGGAAAAAGTGAGAAAAACACCTCACATAAAGAAAAACTCAAGAAAACAGTGAGATTTTCGGACGATGTGATCACCAAAACATTTGATCCTGAGGCCCCCTTACAACCACGTAAAAGAGGTAGACCTCCAGGTACGAAAAAACGCAAAAATTCACATCCTTCTCGCACGTCCGAGAGGCTAAAGCGACAAAAATAAAAATTTACTCCCGAAAAGTAATATCCGTAGTAAAAGTCGAAACCCGCTAAAAACACACGGGAAATATCGGAACTCCGCGAGACAAAGAAACTCCGGAGATAAGCAAACGAGGAATGCCAACAAAAAGAAGAAGACAGGAATAAACAAATCCACGTGCAATACGGAAACAAAACATTGCAACGTGCGAGTACCGTTAACCGCAAAGATAATCTCTACGACGTGACGTCACAAACGGAGATTCCTTTGTACTTAGAATTCGAAAAATAATATTCACTGAGTTTATTTCAGGCATAACTCTGCTTAAACCGATCAGATCTTAACCGGAAAACTTATATACGGCCGAGAATTTTAAGCGCTATCCCCTCTACGTGTAGATAAGAAGATCCGAAAATAAAGAAAAATAACTGTAAAGGTAAATCGAAAAATGAGGTAAAAACAGCAGTTCTCGAACTTCTGATTTACTTGGTCGTCTCTTGAGCTTTATTTTTGGTGCCTTCTCCTAACTACAACCCATTCTGTTCTAATGTCACGCATACCTATCCCGATGTCCGCCAGCTTCCACTTCGCTAAGACATCCGCTGAGAAGTCAAAAACTCAGCAGATGACGAAAGCGAAAACGGAGCTGGATAGGATAGAGGAGGAGCTGTTGATGGACACAGCTCCTCCGGTTGCTGATGTACTGGCGGAGATGACCACTCCACTGCCGCCAGTCATCTCTCCTCCTCGATCTCCGGAGGAGACGACTCCGACTCCGGAACCCCCGAAGCCGGAGCCGAAACCCGAAGAGAAGAAGGAAGCGATGGGCTTCCTGTTCACGGCAGAGAGGGCCGCGAACGAACGAGCAAGGATGGCTGCATGGACATCGGGGAACACCAACTCCCCGATGCACCGAAAGCCAGAGTTCAAACGTCCGCTGCCCCCTCACTCCCGCCATCATCCCTACGCCCACGCAAAACATGCGAAGTCGAGGCACAGGGGTGAAACTAGCCGGAGCAACTACCTGGCCCGAGCAAACGCCCGTAGGGAATCCTACGAGTGCGTCGGGGCCGCGGTGGGCAGCGCTCTGGCCAAATGGGAGGCCGATCAAAAACGTAAGTAAACCCGCACGTCCCCCAGGCCTTGCGCAATTTTGGTCGTTTTTGTGGCGCAAAAACTGGGGGGGAGTAGCTGTGGGGACTCATCGGTATGAGGTGTAGGGGCTCGGACCCCCGACGACAGTCGCCGCCCCATAGGGCAGGCAACTTATCGTCCTTGCGACGTTAAACAAACACACAGAATTACGTTCGATCGTAATTACCTGCGAATACGTGCAGATAATATACGAGTACGAATCGTGACGTCATCCATCAATCAATGTCACGATTCGTACACGAACCGGCCAGCCGCCACCTACGATAGTAGGGGATGATGCGACCTGGCCGTACTTAAACAACGTACGTATTTTATTACGTACGTGTGTTTGTGTGCACCAGCCAAAACCGGTATAAAAACTCTCAGAACCGGCTCTAAAATCGCCAGTGTTCGGTTTGGTTTTGGCTTGCCCATACTTTCGTATGAAGTGGCTGAACACGCTTAAATTCTGTAGAATTTCCTTCTGGTGAGAATATCTCTCACGACAAGGTATTCCACAATGAGGTAATCAATTTGACAAAGATTCATAAATTAGAAATGAAACTATTGTAGCTCAAAAGACATATTCATTGAAACATCACTTAATAATTGAATAACAAATGAAACAAATTTAGTGAAACCCATTTTTGGTGTTACAGGGGAACCAAAGAATTTTTCAATGAAAAAATGCACCATACATCAATATAGCAACGTAAGAAACAAATCTGAGTACGCATCACTCGGTTTTTGAGAACAAATTCAATAAAATCAATAGGTCAGGTCCTTGGCTTAGTACTCACGTTTTTTTCAAATTTTGTGACCATCGGATAAAAATTTTGACTTGTAGCTACGGTCGCAACAAGAAATTGGCTTTTATATACATACAGGTTTGAATTTGATTTATTAGTGCCAAACTTTGCTTGAATTTTGAAATGAAAAACGTACGCACCCCCACCATCGTAAGAGTGGGTAGGATTCGTGAAAAAAACGGGATTCAAATTTTTTCAAGGGGCTGAAAAGGATTTGTGATTTGTGATTCGAATCACATTAGAAAACAGAGGATTCGTGATTCGAATCATTTACTTACAAACAGCGGAACAACAAATCACGAATCCTATTCCTTTAGTCAGGAAATTCCCGAGAAATTCCTGTAAATTTAGTTGTTGTTGGAAAAAAAATTCATGAATTTCATCTGTGTAAAATTAAACAGTTTTTTCAGAGAACTTTTAGTTTTTACTTTTCTAAATAAAATTATTTTTTATCAAAAAGTATTTGAATGTTCGGAACTTTTTTCTCATATTAAGGTCAAACAGAATTATTTAACGTTTGAGCCTGAGGATTGGTGATTCGTAGAAAAATGATTCGTGAGAATCACTTTTAGTGTCTGGACTGAAAGTATTCGTGACTCGAATCACTTTACTTTAAAGGATTCGTGATTCGTGATTTGAATCATTTTTTGCTATAAAGCATTCGTAATTCATGATTCGAATCATTTTTTTGAGGAATCTGCCCACTCTTGGCCCTAGATTGTTCCATGACACCAAGATTAATAAGTGGATTTTAAATAGAAAACCTACTTAAAAATTATTTCCCTTGTATCCTCGACTATGCAAGAAACGCAAATCGTGTAAATTTTCAATTTCATGACAAATAGTGACGATGGGCATGAAAATGAGAAATTAATATTCCTTTTTCACTCGCTCTGCTCACAAACTTATTTTTTCAATGTATAAATTTTCTTCCCCTCAAAAAAGAATCCTGCATATGCTGTCTTGTCTCGGAACGTAAAAGTCAATATTTTTTAATTCAAATTTTTTCGTCTATTCAGATGGTAGCTCAAAATCAGCCTGTGATACATACCTTTCGAGAAAAGAGTCCTTGAAACTCGCTGCCCTGAGTGAGGGGGAAGAGGAAAAATTTTTTCGAGTTAAATCCCTCCTTAAGAAAATCCTCGCTATTCCACTGTCCGTTATTAATGCTTAAATGAATAAACACGAAGTAGGTAATCATTTCAAAGGACCCAAACAAGAAAATGCTGAAACCCGTATATGTGTTTCCGAATGAATAAAATTTTTGAACAAGTTTTTCAAAATTATTTAGGCTTTAAAAGCATGATTTCAGATCTTCCATCCTTGCTGTAATCATCAACAACTAGCTGTTTCCCCTTATTTGAACACACCTTTTTCAATTTTGGAAAAGATTAATCGCATACCAACATTAGGCTGGTTATATTGATACCTGCATAAAAATCCATCCATCCATTCTAACACCAAATGAAGAATGGGTTCCTGATCGGTGATATTATCATATTAATATATTATAGTACCCGGTTCACCAAGCTTGGATGAGTACCGCAGTTGATAACTATTCTGTACGCTAAAAATTAAAAAACCATATTTTAGAATTTAAATTCAATATACAGATTTAAAATTCAATAATAAAATTCTATAAGAAGCCGATTTCAAATTATTAAGTAATAATTTTTGAGATTTGAGATCAAGATTATGTGTAAGAGGTCACATAAATCACATTTGATGATTTGCAGATTTCAGATCTAAAAATAACACTTGTTTCAACTTCGAGCAAATATCTCAGTCAGTAAAAGAAAGGAATACACAAATAATAAGGCAATGAACAGCCGCACGCAAATAGAAAAGATAAACGAATAAAATAGTTGGTTAAAAAAAAAAAAAAATGCCCAAAACATGATACATTCAGTGAACCATTCATTTTTACATCAATACGTTGAAAATTGTTTGAAAAGAACTTCGAGAAAAGGACTAAAAAATAAAAATAAATAAAATAAAATAAATTTTATGTAAAAAAAACAAAAAAAAACAACTGCGTTAATCTAAATGAGTAACTCTTATTGATGGATATGCCCAAATTTATGACTAAATTTTTTCGATCTTTAATTTCTCATTTTCTTCAATTATAGCTTTCTAAATTTTTAATTTTCGAATATGAATAGTCTAGGACATTCTGCGGATGGTTAGGAACATTCTAAGTCTACTTTCATTAAAATCTATAAAGTAAGACGCTTGTTTTGAGTGAACGAAATTCGGTTAGTTCCGGAGATAGACATACCAAACATTTGTAACCTCCTCCGTACGTAGTCGGTAAAAAAAAAAGATGATAATTGATAAACGTCGATGACGACGATGCAGTACTGCTGACCAGCAGCAAAAACCACGACGTCGCACGCCTCAGTTTACTTTCGAAGATGCTTATTCGGAAAAACCGGGAAAAACTGACGAAAAAAAGAACCTCCACGCAGAGCTAAGGATTTAATCGTCGCGTTTGTAACTACTAACTGTTTGACGAATGCGATGCAGATTGCTGCGCTGTGCTGCGTCCTTTACTAATTTACGTCGTAGTCTCGTTAATCGTTATAATGTTAAATTATTAAATTCTGTTTTATTTCTTTAGTGTTGAGGTTGTATTGTTTTGATCGAGATTTCGAATCAGAGTTCGTTTCTAGCGTCTAATAATATATTGATTCGTTTTTTATGAAGAGCTGTTAACGTTAAGTGTTCAAACAAAGGTTTCAACTCTTTTTTGTTAATTTACGTGTGGTTCTTTGGCGGTCAACAAGATAAAATTATTCCTTTCCTTTGACTGACAATGGCACATGGAGGTTTACAACGATGTCACAGTTTGCATCTTTCTTGGAATATTATGGTTATTTCGGTCAGTTATGATTTTAAATTATTAGTGATTAGTATATCGGAATAATAAGATTGCAAATAGCTCCGGGGCAGACCATTCCTAGATTGGGAAGTTAATGTCTTAATGGCTTCAGTGGAAGTTATCCTTGAGTGATCACCTATGAGGACATATATGATGGAGACGACATGCTACTTTTTACAAATGGGATGGACTGTCGTTAAAATCTACACCGAACACGTGTAGACTGGCGTACAAGTTATCCCACATCAATTGACATCCACCAATCAGGATATTCAGATTCTCAGGAATAGGTTAATTTATACAATATACGCCAGTGTTTATAAACAAAAGCACGTAGCAGTTTTTTCCTCGAATCAGATTTTTAGAAAGCAAAATACGTTATTGAGTCGGCAACGCTATCCATAGATACGACACCAAAACCGCTTTTATGTCGGCTCCATCATATATATCCTGGAAGGTGATCATTGATCAGAAATGTATAGAGTGTAACGAAATACCCTACTCAAAATTGTATCTTTCGTTGTAAGTGTACTACAGGAATAGATCTTGAAGCTTTATTGTCTTAAAGTTGAAGTTTAGTCTACGAATGCGCGTACCTATCTAAGATTAATTCAATTTTTTTTTTTCGAACCCACGACCACGCTTTTGGAAAACAGTTCGTGCCAGTCCGTGGGAAGCTGCGGAAATCTCTGGTAAACTGTTGTATGTAAATCCTTGCGAATGTACTGTTCCTCGTTTTTTTCTACCTAAATTGGTATTATTCATATTGTTTGAAGAATGCTCTGTCTCTGTTGTATGATCATTTTACTTTTTACAGTTCTTCGTTTATAGTTTTTATGTCGTATCCCTATACCCTTGTATCTCTATTTTGCAGCTCAGAATTGCCATCGCTGTGCTAATAACTGTGTGACACTATAAAATATTCCCTCTCAAAATTCCATTGTATCGTTGATTACCTCCAGAAAACTTTTAGCATCTAACCCGTATTGATAACACTGCCGTACCAGAATACTATACTATCGAATAAATTTTTAAATTGATCCTTTTAGAACTGGCTACGGTACCGTCTCTCCAGTCATATATGTATAGGTAGGTACCTATATCGTGGAGTGTAGGTGTAGGTATAGCTATTAAATTATCCGCTGAATTATAAAAATTTGATCTCTTCATTGACATTTTTACCTGTGGGAACGAAAATAACGGGATTCGATTAAAATTGTTCGCCAATTATAAATTACTTAACGAAATTTTGATCTAAATGTTTTACAGAATTCAACGAAATGGTTGCGTTTGTTATTCGTAAAATGCATTTGTTTGAAATTCTGTTGTAAGTGGACAGTTGTAAAAGGGATTTAGGTATGTATGTAATATTTTTTATCTGCCATTTACGTTTCTCCAACATTCTGTCGAAAGAAAAGGTTTTGTTTTTATCGGTTGGTCGCGAAATGACAGACTTTAAAATTTCCCATTCCATTAATACCCTGTCAGACGATTTGTAGATACACAAGATACTACGTTAAAAGTTCGTTGTTCGTATGCATTGGGCCGAAGTTGAGTAGCAAACGAAGATACTCGTGCATAGCAAATGTCGTCTTCACCTACTGGGAATACCTTCGCTTATTTGAACCACTTTTGTAATGCTCCTGCCTAGTATCATTCTGAATCTTTGGGCTCTGTTCACTTAATGAAACAAGAGCGTACAACTTCCAACTTCTCGATAAACATTCTGAACGTGAAATAACAAGTTCCCTATATCTATAACTAATTACCAATTCCATACGTGACTTTGGCCTGGACCCGAGTCTTTTCTCTTGATCTGTGTAGAAGTACACTCAGTCGTTTGTAAATCCCTCTGTGAATAGCTTACGTAGGCTGCTCGAAACATCTTCGGATGTGCTAAAATTATAAAATACGTTTTTCAGGTCGCCGAAATTTTTTGTAGCCGTTCTATCAGAAATTTCGACACTCCCGATGGTCTTTACTCAATTTTTCAATTTTCAATATTTCCACTTCCGACAGCGTATCTAACCATTTTGTATTATATAATTATTATCATATTCCTTCTTTTTTAATTCACCCATATCCATTTGTAATGATTTAAATTTCCTGAATAAAACTTTTTTTTAATTTTTTATAAGTAAAACTGACTTGATCAAAGATCGGTCGGCATTTAAAAAATGAACTAAAAAGAATCACTAAAAAATTCTTGCGCAGCAAGCCTCGCTATAGAAAGTAGGTTTCCAGAGAATGAATTATGAATTTTGACGGTCACGTTAATTGTCTGTAAGTTTATATGCGTTAATGGTATGTTATGATTGTATGAAATGTGTTAGCTGCTGACAAAATATTACAAAATGTGAAATTTAAAAGAGCATGATTTTTTGCAATGAAAAATTAAGATGATAAACTGTGGTAAATTATCATATAATTTAAAATAAAATCAATGAAATATAATGAAGTTATGAAATAAAAAAAAAACATGAGCGTGTGGTTAGTTTTTGTAAAAAGAAAAATTCATGTAAATTAGAAAAAAAAAAAAGGAAAAAAACTCTACCGGACGATCCGCACCAAAATTGGTAGCATGCTACTGTAAATTTTAATGAATATTTATTTCAAATATCGTACATAATATGGTTCCGAAATACCGAATTTTATGACCAAAATAAAAACAAAAATAGCTGTACCGGAAGTATCGTCCGGCTGATCCGCGCCAGTATTGGAAGCGTAACGAATTAAAATAAATATTTACTCCGAATTTCGTGGCTATTAGCTCAAAATTGAGCATTTTATAGCCAAAATAAAAACAAAAATGGTGGTACCGAAAGTACCCTCCTACCGATCTACGCCAAAATTGGTAGCGTGCTACAATAAATCATGTTAAATATCTGTTCGGAATTTTGTGGGTATTGATCAGAAATTGGGCATTTTAAAAACAAAAATGGTAGTAACGGAAGAATTTCTTGGTCGCTTCGCACCAAAATCAATACGTCTGGTCCTTGGCTTAGTACAAATGTTCGTAACAAATTTTGTGATTACTTGATGAAAGTTGCGACTTGTATCGTGGGAACAAGAAATGGACTTTTGTGTGTGTGTGTGTGAATTTAAGTTACTGGTGCCAAAATTTTTTTGAGATCATGAAACGAAAAACGTACCCACCCTTAACCCTGGAGACTAATACCACACCAAGCGTAATAAGTAGATTTTCTAATGAAAACCTACTTAAAAAAAAAAAAATTTATCATAATCTTTCTTCTTCTTTTATTTAAACAAAATTTTTTGATAAAGTGCCAAATTTCAAGCAAAAAATCTATTCACTTGCTGGTTTGACGCCGATTTAAGAAGTTCTGTTCAAAATACTCAAATGAAAAATGGTAATAATTTTAATATCCCCGGTCAAAAAAGTTGGTTTAATAACATCTTCACATAATTTTTTTTGTGCTTTTTAGATGCTTATTATTGAAGTTGGAATTATGTCTTTCTTACTTCTGGCACACTTGATTGTTTCGTTTTGTGTTATTAGGAGATTAGGAGTAGTGTAGAAGTCTCATCTTTGTAAACCAAATATCCGTATGCCTTCAATAGTTTCAAGTAGGCAACTTATCAAATACAGAAGAATGTGTTTGGTATTGTAGGTATACCTACGATAGTTTCAAGTAGGCAAATTACAAAATAAACCAGAATATGTTTATTAATATGTACATATGCCTTGAATAGCTAGAGGTAGGCAACTTTTTCAATAGGCAAGAAGTAATTTAGTTCGACAACCTACTAGAAACTTCAGAGAACCTGCCGGGAACAGATAATAATGACAAGTAAATAAATTTCATGACTAATTAAAAAGTAAAAAATAAAATTAACATTAAAAAAATTTTTTTTTTTTAAATGCTTTTTATTGAGGAGCTCTAAAAGCCACAAAATAAAACATTTATCTCCCAAACAGATGATGTTAAAAATATATTTTCAACATCACATCATTTAATAGCAATAATATAACAACATTTAATAGCAAAAATATAACTTTTCCTTTACAAACACATGAAAATTTTGTAATTTTTTAAACATAATAAAAAGCATTTGAGACCAAAATGCAGTACACAATAGTGACAAATATACTTCTTCCGACATGATGTATTTACCTGATACACAACAACATCAATTTCTTATGGTCTCAAATACTTTTTATTATGTTTGAATAATTGCAAAATTTTCATGTGTTTTTAAAGGAAAAGTTATATTTTTGCTATTAAATGTTGTTATATTATTGCTATTAAATGTTGTGAATATTGAAAATATAATTTTTAACATCATCTGTTTGGGAGATAAATGTTTTATTTTGTGGCTTTTAGAGCTCCTCAATAAAAATCATTTAAAAAAAAAAATTTTTTAATATTAATTTTATTTTTGTTCATTTTTTTGAATCAAGCGCATCTTTTTCGATGTCAGTTTTATTGAAAATAACATTTTTAGTATTTTTCCATTTTATTTTCGATTTTCTAAATATGAAAATGTGAAACCCGCCATTATTCCTACGTACTTGCTGAGTTTCACACAGATTTTTTGAATTTGGAATTTTTGTTTCACCATAGTGGATCCGAAATTTAAAATTTTGAAAATCTGATAGTAAATTTGTTATCAGCGACCAAAGAAACCGCCAAACATTAATTTTCGCAGAATTTGGTTGACTTTTATATTTTAAGTCCGTAATTTTTGATTCCGTATGCATTCGATGTCGATCCGATATCGATCCGATCTGATGAAAATTTAATCGGACTACTTCCGAACTGTCCTCTTTCAAATGAATCTTGAATCATCAAAATCGGTTCAGCCGTAGCTGAGTAATCAGGGTATGTACATACATTTAAAAAAGAATTTAACTGATGAAAAATGAAAATTGAACGTCCTTTTTATAAGCTTTCATTCTACTCACTACTGCCAACGGCGATTTTAAAATATACCAGTTGCAGCCAACCTTCCGCAACGAAATAATATTTACATCGCATGAAGCTAAGGCCAAAAATAAATAAATAAAAGCTTATTTTTTAAAAATTCGTTTTTACTATATAAACTTGAAGTCTGTTTAAAAGTGTCTGTGTGCAATATTATTTTCCGGAAAAGCCTCCATTGGTAGAATTACATTGTGGGGTTGATTTTTATTCTAACTTGGCTCAGTATGTGACATATAGGCTGAACCTTAAACAACTGCTAAAAGTCACGTTTGTGAAAAATAATGGACTTTTACGTGGATCCGTTAGATTGTATCTGTAATCGTCCCTAAAGAAGACCATTTCTTGGTTCTTTCCAAGATGAACGAAGAATGGGAGGAAGATGACATCTTCAGAACCAATCTGGCACAATTTGGCTTAAAAATGCAAATTCTAGTCTGTTAAATTCTGGTATTTTAGCTTAATTTTTTTTTGTCATAGAACACGTGCTGATAGATCCCCTATCTTTCTTTCGAATTATTTCATCATTTATTGCTATTACTTGCTTCTTGAACATTGAAAACAGGATACCTGATTATTGAACACACTTTGGTTGTGTTGAGAAAAACCTACTATTGACTGTAGGGTGCGGGGGGTGGTTTCATATAAGATCCTGCATAAAAATTTGTGAAAGTAGTCTAAATCTTCCGCATTTTTCACACAATTTTATTCATTCGCTTTTTCTCAATGATAATTAATTTATTAATTACACTCTTGCTTTCCTTCTCCACCAAACTCAACGTCTCTTAGTTGACTACAGAAAAAACAAGAAAAAAAGAAAACATCTATTACTTCACTTGGGTAAAAAAAAAAATTGCATGTCTTAATAACATACTTCGCGATCCTTGTTTTTTTTATTTTCTTCTTTCTTTTTTTTCCTTCAACTTCTCACATTTTTTGCACACGTTTATAACAGTTCATCACCTTTCTTTCAGCAGGTTTTTTTTCTTCTTTTTTTCTTCGCCATCGTCGTCATGTTTCTATTTTCTTGCCAACACTCCCAACAATTACTTTTCTGTAAAACCTGTCGCCTCGACATGATCACCACCCGTTCCTTCTTGTTTTGCTATTTTTCTTAGACGACGTAATCGTTATTTGCACCACGCTTTTCAATTTCCAACGTTATCGTCTTGACCGACACACCATCAATGCTAGATCCCATGAATAATTGATACAATAATTATTTATGTAAAAATGTTTTATAGTTAAAATTAAAAAGGCGTAATGTTGACGACGTTCGATGTAAGAAAAATGAAAGGAACGTTCTGTAGGATAAAGGTGATAGAAGTTTGCCGTAGGTAGGTATTCGATCTCGAGATTTGTGCCTTCAGAAAGACTTGGGTGCGATGAAAGTATGCCAGCCGCTTCTTACATGGAATTTGCTGTCCTCTTTCTTCGGAAAATTATTAGCTTCTCCAATCTTCTAAGATTGTCGGTACGAACTTTAGATACAACTTTCCTCTCACAAAATACAGTTTTCAAGTGAGAACAGAAAATCATTTATTTACTTTTACAAAAATTCTTTATTAAGAGTAGCACTAGGAAAATGGACTAATTTTCACCCCTGAATGCGCTATGGACCAAATCTTCACTGCGATCTTTAGAGCTCAATGCTAGTATTTTTACAATCATTAGGCGTAACCTGAGGTCTGTGAAACCTCACTATATTTTCTGTTCCTTAATTGTGAAAAAGGTTAGAGAAAAATTCCTGAATCTCTTTTGACTTTTTTCTCCTTATGAACTATGAGGAAACCCTCCAGACACCACATTCCCCACCGATCAGTATGAAATTAGGTGACCTTTAAAAATACATGTGATTTTATACATAATGAAATATAGAAAGTCAAAATTTGGCCCCTGGGTGTCAAACATGAGTCAAATTAAAAATTAACTTCAAATTTGAAATTAGCGCATACCACCACAAAAAATGTAACTGATGATGTATCATACTATCACATAATACATGTGAATTTAAAATTTGGCCCGCTTCTGAAGCCCTGGGGGTTGAGGAATGTGTCAAATGGGAAAATGGACATTAAATTTGAAATCAGCGTCCCAAATGCCCTACCTTAGTCTGGCATCTTGTAATAAGTTTAGGTTGAAAACAAATTTTTAAAAGATAAGCTTTTATTTTTTATTTTTGGTTTTAGCTTCATGTAAATAAATATTATTTTGTTGTGGAAAGTTAGCTGCAGTTTTGGTATATTTTAAAATCAAAATAGTGAGTAGAATAAAAGCTTATAAAAATAGGTAACTGTGGCCAGTAGCAGATTAGTAGCAGCACTGTTATCCTGTTAGTACAACTAAATACATGAAGATGAAATCAGGCAATTGTAGGATGCAATCCAGTTATCATTGTAAAGTCTAAATTCTATTTTCAAACCAAGTTAAATAAAAGTGTTAAAAAATAATTGAATCTGTTGCATTTGTCATTACCATCACTCTATTGAAGAAATTATTAGTTTGAAAAAATCAGTGTTTTATCATAATATTATGTATGTATATGTCACCTTTGTGGGAACCGCCATACCTTGCTTTATACAAAATACATTTGCCAATTGTAGTTGGCAGTGAGATGGCTGTGAGGTCAAGTTCATCGCTTTTAACTGGAGAATATGTAGGTCCTAGGTTCGATTCCCTGAACCAACAAAACCTACATCTGGTGACCCTCGACGTGTGCTGGAGATGCACACACCCTAGTGGTGCATAGTAGAACTCATAACTCTTTTTCCTAACTTAAGTTGCCAATAGATGGCACCCTATATAGTGGAAATAGAACCCATATAGGTAGTATAAGCCTGTGTGTATAGGTACAAGAGGCGTTTCTGGCTTCACCCAACCTCCCACAACATCTAATGTCATTCAACTCATGTTGAGTCTCTCTAGGGGGGAGTATGTGAGAACCACCATACCTTGCCTAATACAAAATACATTCACCAGTTATAGTCGGTGGTGAGATGGCTATGTGGTCAAGTTCACCGCTTTTAGCTGACAAATATGTAGCTCCTAAGTTAGATTTCCCAAACCGACAAAACCTACAACCATCAAATGCAAAAATTAGGCTTTTTCAAGTGTGCCTAGGCATTTACAATTTTGCAGTCAAATGCTATTATGAATCAGCATTATAGCTTTTAACAGAATGAAATTAGGCATTATTTTCTATAATAATAGAATTTGGCCAAGTTTTATCAATATTATTCGTTATTCTAAATCAATAAACCATCAAATACTAATTTTCAAATAAATTTAAATGTAAATTATAAATATAATATGGAAAAATTTCAGTCATTTCAATGATTTTTTTATATTTATTTGCACAATACCAAGTTATACACAAGAATTTATAGTAGTTGAAAAAAAAAAATCTTGAAATTACTGAAATTTTTCCATATTTTATTATAAGCTTTTATTTTATTCACTACTGCGATTTATAAAATATACCAATACTGCTTCCAACCTTCTGCTACAAAATAATGATTATTTTGCATGAAGCTAAGCCAAAAAAATAAAAGTAAAAACTTATCTTTTAAAAACTTGTTTTTAAGATAAACTTATTAAGTACATTTGAATTAATTTGACTATAAGTATTTGATGGTTTATTGATTTTGACTAACGAGTAATATTAATAAAACTTGGCCAAATTCTATATCTATCAAAAATGCAGGAGAGTGATGCGCATTATATGTAATGCCTAATTTCATTCAGTCAAAAGCTATAATGCGGATTCATTATAGCATTTGACTGCAAAATAGTAAGTGCCAAGGCATTTTTGATAAAGATTGATTTTGGAAATTGACTGTGACATATATATCCCTTTAATTCTTATAGGTATGCAATCCTTTACACAGGTAAGAAATCAATTTGATAATTGATCTTGAAACAGCCTTGGCAAAAATAGTTTTTTACTTTGAAAACTGGATCTTACTTAATGCTTATTCTCGTGTTGCTGTCCTCTAAATTTTGCGTGGGTTCTCTGGACTCCAGATTGTGTTTAAATGATTAAACCTCTTATAACATCATAGATAGTTCCATCGAAAAGGAGAAATCCATATTTTCTCTGCTGTCTCTTCTAACCCCTCCCTCACCACCAGATCACAGACAAATACACGTCTTTTTGTGTTTGAGGCATTTTTGAAGATGAACCCTCATGACCCATTTCGTATCTACGCCTTTTAATTAGGAAGTCCATACATCGTCCTGATGGAATCTGAATAATGTCGAAGTTTTGGAAAAATAAATTTTTTTAAATACATCTTGAGAAGGGTAAATCATTGTGTGAAACCTAACATACCTGTACAGACACAATAAAAGACTGGTGGTTTAAACCGGAACTATGGTGTATTTTGTCATGTTAGTAACCTGAATAAAAATTTATCATAAACTCGGGTTAAAAATGACTTTCTAAAAGAAATGCTTTTATAACAAAATTGGAAAAAAAATACAAAAAATTCTCAGCCCTGGAATGATGTTAACATGGGTACTTCGCATGTAGTTCACGTCACTACCACGATGCCGTAGCGGTAGTTGTAACCATGACTCTGATCATAAACTGAATTGATAATTGATAAGAGTTGGTAGCCTGTGTGTTTTAAATGTGGTATCAATGGATATGAATTATCAGTTTAGTTTATGATTATTGTCCAGTTTACAAAATTTACCATGAAAATGCTTATTTTGTGGCTCCCATCCTCAGTTTTTGTCAATTCTAGTAAACTTGTTAATGCTTTTATTTTTATTTTGAAGGGTATAAAATGCACAGTTAATCGGGTGAACTCGTAAGGTACCTATTTTGTTTATTTTTAAATTTTGTTTCTTTTTGGAGCCCCACATTTCAAGAAGGTTGTGATGTTGAAACATAAAAGTGTTGACTATCCATGTCTGGTGTAGTGTTTTGGTAATGTACCAAACCCAGAAAACTTTCTTTATTACCTCTGAGCACTAAAATACCTACACCTTATTCTTGTAATTTTTAAAAGATGAAAATTGTAAAATGTACTTGTTGGTACATTTTAAGGTTTTGCGCAAATTTAGATCATCTGATGGAAGTAAAAGAGTGTTTACTGGACAAACTGTCACGTTTATTTTGAAAGTATCCTCGATTCGTGATGGACTCGCATGCATGAAAGTAGAGAAGAGGACCAATTATGACTAACCTCCGGCTGAGTGTTGAGGGACAATTTTAGCCAAGTATCTGACTCAAGTAATAATGTGAATGACCTCTGAGTGAGTAGTGAATCTCAATTGTAGTAACTGTACTTGAGGAAAAAAAAGACTATTCTGTGTTTCAACTTCGAGTTATACGTGGAGCGTTCAAAAAGTAACGTCACCTATTTTTTTCTTTTGTACCTATCGAGCAACATTGGAGTAGACACTTTGGGCGTTTATGTTTAGGATGGTTATAAAAATTCAGAATTGTTTTTTCATCTAACATTATTGTGTGCTGTTTTTCATTGGCCGGAATATGAAATTCCCCTTCCTTACCATACCAAATGTGAAATTACCCTTCTACAGGACAATGATCAATCCTACAGTTCTGGCATCACATAATGGTTCCTCAATTCCTCAAAGAGAGATGTTTCCCTCTTCACAAGATTGTCTCACCATTCTCCTTTCCAACTTCCACGCCCATCAGCTTGAAATGGAGCTGTCAAATTTTCTGAAAACTTTTTTAATGCTACATAAACTTGAACTGTATTTTCAAGCTTTTTTTCTCTAAAATTATTCTTGAGCTGTGAAAAACTGAAAAAAGGTGGAAATTGGAAAGGGCAAAGGTGGGAGTGTTGTGTGGGCATAGCCAGCCACTTTCAATTTTCCCAACAGGTGCCCACATCTTTCAAAAAATACATTTTCTTTTGTTACTTTTATTAACATGTTTTCACTTTAATAAATTCTTAAACATCAATAAATTTTCAAGGCCAATAATATTTTAAACAGTTTTGCACACAAAAGTGAATATTCAACATTAAACAATACTAAAACTAAATGAAACAGAAGTTTGGAAACTTCTGGAATAAGCGATGCTGTATCTTTATTTTCTCTTAAGAATGAAACTATGGGAGATACATTTATTGATGCAGACTTACATTTTTCTGTCACTATATCTATCAGAAAATCCCTGAGTAATATTAATCTCTTGGCATTTGACTCACCATGTGTTTAAAAACTACAATTTTTGTAGGAACAATTTTCATTTTTTAATAAAAAATTTTGTAGATTGAAACTGTTTAAAAGAGGTAACAGTGACATCAAAAATTTCATTAAATAATTTTCTATAATAAGATTCTGGAGAGGAAAACGCATGAGTAGATGAATCCAATCAAAATCTTTTTGGAGCTTTCCTAATTTTGTAAATTGCAGGTGGCTATAATTCTAATGTGGAGGCTGTAGTGCTTATACTTTTCAAATTTTTTCAAAATTTTTTCTTCTTAATTTGAGACTTTTTTCTGTAGTATCAATTTTAGAGTGCACTTCGTTAATATTGAGATCAAGTTTTTGCAGTTCACAATTCAATCTCAACTTTTTCAAATATGGTAATTAAAATACTGAGGAAAAAGTAGAATTTAAAGGATTTGAGTTTTCTCTATAAATCTGATATTTTTGCAGTTGCAGAAAAATCAAGGCTTCCATCATCAGTAACTTTGTCAAAAAAATTGATTATAGTTTCATGTGTAATATCAGAACTGATTTTGAATTTTTTTCATTATTGTTATCACAAAATAGTAAACCTTTGTGACCCAGAAATTTGACTGTGTCAAACTCTTTTTCTAATGCAACTCTTACCTCCTTCATTTTTCAGAAGAAATACGTTGAATAACTGTTGTTTTTGTTAAATCACTTATACCAGTGAAAGCCGCCTGATGCAATTCTGACTTCTTGTGATTTGTAAATGTTTCTCCAGCATTGCTCCATTTAGAAAATCAATTTGTATAACAAATATTTGCTTTGATTTTGAACAAGAACTGTTTTTTAACAGTGGCAAATTACTTTGAACCTATTGCATATAAATGCGGCAAATAGCATTGCCAATCTTAGAAACAATAAGCCAGGGGAGTTGCTTTATGCAGATATTATGAAATTTTTGACTAGTTTTAACAATAAAATCAAAACAAAATAATTATTAATGAGTGCATTTTACAGATCACTAGGGAGACCTAGTCTTAGAAGACTGGTTATGGACACTAACTCCAGTATCATGAGCTATGCCCACAAGCTCCTGTGCGCCTGCCAGGCATGCAGGACATTTATTTATCCGAAGAAATGTAGGTAGAAAGCTACTTGGCTGTGGCAATTGAACACAGGAGAGGGAAGGTGTTTTTTATAGTCCTCGGACGTTAAATACATTTATTATATAAGTGCCTTTCAATAGTATTCTCATACCACTATACCACCTTACTAAACTAAGCTGAATCTTTATACTCATCAGTTTAATAATACTAGAAATTTGGATTACTTTTATTTTCACTTTTTTCTTGATATATATTTTTAGTCAAACTTACAGCTACAGATTCAGGATGAACAACAACAGTGGACACTGATTTTGATTCTTTCTGGTTGCACTCTGAAGCATTACGCTTTAAAGTACCTGTAATGATAATTTCATATCATTTCTTATTTTAATATCCCTCTATATATCTCTCGTAATCCATTAATATTATCCCGACTAATCCACCTCATCTATAACCTTATTCTCACATCCTGTCTTGATTACATTAATGAAACTTGTCAAGACCTGTCTATTGATGTCACCTTTTTCTACTAAAACAATATTCTCACTCTAAACATGATGTCATTTATTCCATGAATATAAAATACAACTCTGCACTATTCCTAATTCCTCTTAAAATTATAATTACACCCACTTAAGTCATAAGTATGTTATTTTATTGGCTTACTCTAAATTACGTAGATTCTGTCAACCAATCACATTGTATATCTCCCACAACACTAATGTATAATTCTCTCAAATCCATACCCGTAGTTCTAAGCCTGATTGATTACCAATTCTCTTGTTGTACAATTCACTACCTCTTAATATTTTCTTGTATATATAAAATATACACCATAACAAAAATAATATATGTGTCGTGTATCTTTTTGTAACAATTATACCGTTACAGTACCAGCTTTATCCAATTCATTTTCCTCTGTTTCACTTCCTACTGATTTTAAATAGCGCAACAACATATTGAAAAAAAAAATTGCTCTCGTGAAAAGAGGTTTTTAAGGTAATTACCAGATACTTGGTGTTTTCAACTTGTAAAGTCCTGACTCTTTACAATGAGTGATCATTGGGTATGGTATAAAAATAGGTTATAAAAAGCATTAGATCAGCAATCAGGGCTACAGTTATACAGTAGCCAGTTAGAATATATATAATTATAATTTTAAAACTACCGGTAGTTGTCGTATTCGTATTATTTTTGTCCCGTGTTGTGACATTGAGCTGAAAAACCACAAAAGCAAAAAATTATAGCATTACAGAAATGTGAAAAAACATAATTAGGTAATTTATTTTCGAAACATTCTTTCACACCATATGATTTATTGGGATTTTTAACCTTGATTTTAAACAGGTGTAATACACCCGTTGAATTTTCCCAATAGGTCCACGCGTGAGAGAGGGGAAAACATCTCATTTTAAGGAATTGAGGAGTCATTGTGTGATGCCAGAATTGTGGGTTCGGTCTTTGTGCTGCAGAAGGATTACTTCACATTTGGCAGGGTGAGAATGGGGAATTCATATTCAGGCTGATGAAACACAGCACACAATAATGTCAAGTAAAAAAATATATATTCTGAATTTTTATAACTCTCCAATACATAAAAGCTGCAAAGTCGTACCCTAGTGTTGCTCCATACAGGAGGAAAAAAAATTACTTTTTAAACGCCGCTGTAGTTTGCCTTCTTTACGAAAATTCACTCGGTCAGTGTAGGTAGTTCGTTAAAATTTGTATAGATGGTGTTACTCATGTTATATGAAGCTTTTCGAGTTCTTTGTTGTTAAGGAATCATCTAATCTTCCAAAATTATTATCCGGACAGTTAAGTTATTGACTGATTTTCTCAAGTGTCAGGAGACATAAATTAAGTGATCTAATGGTCTCATCTACTTTCGTTAATCAAACAAATTTTCTTGTTCACATCTGAAGAATCTTATTGAAAAAATGAATTATTTTTTTTACAAGTTCACCACTTGCACAAGTTTTGATTTGAAATTTGAATTGATCGATGTTCGACCAGTTCCTATCCATTTTCGAAAAGTCAGATGTACATTTTATATTTTTGTCTGTAAATAATAAAATTAAAAAAGAACAAAAAAACAAAACGCGATTATATTAAATTTTTGATAGTTCCGGCTTTGAAAATTAGTGCAATCGTAGGTGGCTTTGGTTTTGTCACAAAACAATATAAATAAATGATTCCTTTGGTCTTACTTCAAACCTACACTTTACTCTTCGCTGCATAATTAGTTGTATTCAGTCTTTGAGAGGCGTTATTTTCTCGAAAAATTCGTATTTCCTTTGAAAATAAATATGCGAACACAGTCGTCCTTTCATGTTGTGGACCCTTTCAACAAAATAATGCATTTTCCACCTCATTCGGCTGTCAACTGGGTCTCATTCCGAGCTGAGGATATAGAATTGTGGGTGAGTTTTACAGTGGTACTCTGCAGCGTATCCTCAAAAAGTCTATTTGTTCATTTCATTTGCAGAGAAGTTTCTGAAATATAAATTTATATTCCAGCAGAATGTCGAAGAGGAAATTTAGAAATTACCTACGTTTTGTCTTAATTTAATCCACATATGTGGACGATACTATCCTCCATATGCACACTCGTGTATTTAGTCTCATTCTCAACTTTGGCGAATGATAAAAAAAACTAAAAAAACTACCCTATTACCGTATTTCAGTGTCGAGGGAGTAAGGAAAAAGTAAACTGTCTGCTCTCAGTTGCCTCGGTTGGCGCAAGATATAAGCTTCGGCAGGATTTATTGGCCTCCTAAGATTTACTCCGCCATCACCTACCACTCGCCCCCGCAAAGAGTGCTGCGTCTCGGTCTTATCTGCGAAAGTTTAAATTGCCAAACTGTTAACACAACGATCGTGCAAAGCTGAAACAAAGTGCTTTATTCCCGTAGAGATACATTGAACTTTTGTGCGAAAGGCAATAATAATTATTTTAAAAGGAAGTGAGTACCGTCATTTTGCGAATTCAATGATGAAATTCAAATTAATTCTGATAAAATGGCGCTCTACGCGAGCGCTTCGCGCATTTCTTGCTTCGATGTAGTGTACGTACCTACTCTTTCGCAGTTTGGACCAAATTTTAATTTTCAGCATTATCTTCTAGACAGAAAACGAGACTTTGAGGGGGAGCCAGCGACATGATCATTTCGGAACTGTGACTGGGACCTAAATCATTTCCCTATGAATAGTGAATTTATCAGCCTATTTTACAGTACTTTCATTTTTCATTATGAATCACCTTTTATTGAGAATTTACATCGAATAAATTGCTAATTCGTTGATCTTCATACAAAACGATTTATTTTTATCTGATTTTAATGAAAAGCCAGCCATCGCCTTAGCGTTAAAAATATAAATTTCAAATTCTTTGATGTCCAGAAGTAAGAGTGTAAGTCAAAAATTATATTTAAGTTACGGGAAAATTATGCTGGTGTCTTGTAAACTGCTCTGTACCTACAATGGTTATGAAATTATGATTCAAATCAATGTTGTTCATCATCGTAGCCTATTAATTTGATTTATTTTCTTAATTTCTTTCGATAGAATCATCTCCTGAACAGATACCTAATTTGCAATAACCTTAAAATGGCCATTTTTGATTTATACTTTTGAACTCTCGACCGTCCTACAGCTGATACGTAAATAGATTTTCTTCTCAACATTGTGAAATGTGAGGGCTGATGGTTTCCTTGATGCTGTTAAGTGACTTATAAGTTTTTATTGAAGTTTAAAATAAGATCAGTTTCCTTTCCAATAAGGTTTTAAACCAACTAAACGTCTTGAGAGCCCCTCCCTTTCACACTTGTTTCGTTTCTCTCGTCCTCCTTAGATAGGTACCAGTGTGAAAATTGTGGAAACGAAAGGTTTCCTTACCATATGGGAGCATTATGTTTAGTTGTATTCGAGATGCTAAGCTCGAGAAAGGTCAAGGGAAAAGTGACTGAGATGAGAAAAGATGGGCTGTTTGTTAATAATTGGGATTTGAAGAAAATACACTCGGAAAAAAGTGTACAAGTCTCAAAATGCGTTCTTGTTCCATACAGTCAGTTCTTTGCTTTTTTTTTCTACTTTTGAAAGTACCTAATATGAGTCGTTAGTTGGTTCCAGGTGTTGCTGCTTCGTACAATTTTCGAACAGAAATTAATTGTGATTGTTTCTGCTGCAGTTTTGTCAGTCACGTACAGAGTGTGTCAGTAATTTTAAATGCACGAATGAACAATTAAAATCATGTGAATGAGAATGACTGTCAAGTCTGTGAAACAATCGACTTTGGCCAAAAGGTTGAAAGAGTATGCGTAAATATGAATTTGAGATTAATCCTGTTTTGCTCAATTGGTCTGGAGCTAGTCATTTTTCCGCCAATTCATGTTTATTTTTGTTAGAAAGCCTATATTGAGAAGGGCAAGTTGTCACTCTGTTGATCCACTGTTTGATCTATCTTCCCCTACTTATTGGTGACAACACAAACCCTGAGGTTTGAATAACCCCCTTGTTATTTGGTCACTTGTGCATGGTAAATAGTGGTTGCACGGTGGTTTAACGTAATTTTCCCATGGAAAAGATGAATTTTGCATTCTGATAGTGAGTCAAGGTTGATCTCGTCGGCTCCTTTTCTGATGGCACTCAGTATTCCTGCAAAAACAGAAATGGAACGAGGAGTGCTTTTCGTAGTAACCAGGAGCAACGAGAAAAAGTTGCTCAAAAGAACGTATTTGTCATCTGCTAAAGATGAGCTGAATTATGGTTCTTATTTGCACGGAAAACCTCACATTGCTCATCTCATTCAGTTAGTTTCTGTTGATCACGATGTATAACGAACAGCATTGTCCCATCAAGAATAGCGGATAACATGTCATTCTGAGTAGGCATGTAGCCGTGTTAGGATTTAAAACCATTATGTTTCCGCTGAAAATGCATCTAGGGAGTCGTGGCATGCAATTGCAGTGGAAGCTGGCAACAGTGCCATTGAGAACTATACAAAGGTTTAGCAAGAATTTCTTCAGTGGAGGGGCAAATATTTATGGCAAGTAGAGGGTAAGTTTTGGTTGGTAAGTACATACTAATTTTGATTAGTTAAAATAAAGAAAAAAAGGTTGTGTGGAAATCATCCCTTTTTTTGCCTTCGGGTACACTTTTGGTACCATTTTATGAGGTGTGAGTGTGTTATTCATACATGTATTGATATAACCTTATTAAATTACCGTGGGTTACTTTACTTCTCAAGCAGTGTGATTGGGTCTGTGGTATTATAATAGAGTGCAGTTGATATACCCCACAAATATAGAATACCTGAGTTAATAGTTTTGTCATGGAGAACCGTAAATGTAGAACGACCAAAATAATCCTAAGCTTCATTATAGTTTGTAGGGTGTTCAACTTTATGTTTTTTATTTTCCTAAAGTTATACAAGTCCTTCTCACTGCAAACTACAGGTGGTACAATATCAAAAACTATCGATATTGAATTTTTTTAAATAATTTTTCTTTCAGTAGTGTGAGGATATTACTCGTACGAGGTATAGGGGCTCATACCCCTCGATGACAGACACTATGAAAAGGCTGGTTTATATTTGTCTCTATGATGTTAAACAAATAAACATACGTATGTTTGTGTGTTCTTACCTGTATGTACATACAGGTAAGATACATTGTTCAGACTGTGAAAAATTACCTGATGAAAATCTTGGTGATGTCACAGCCCAGAACCAAATGCACTGCATCATTTCTTATCACCATATGGAATAGGAAAGGAAGTAATATGATGACATAATAGCATATATATATACATATGTCTGTTTATGTGCGTGTGTCAAATTCGCTATATAAACTCACAAAACTTACTAAAAAATTGCCAGTGTTTGCCTAGGATTTGGCTCTCCCATACATTTGTGTATGATGTGACAGAACACGCAAACCTTGATTACCTTCTATGTGTTAATACTTCTCAAGACAAGGTATTCCACAGATAGTTTACTTGATAATTTAACCAAATTTGCCAACTGGTGATTTTTTTTCTTTTTTTTTTTTAGCTCTATGTAACATACCAAGTGCCTTTTTTTTAGCTTTTTTGTGTCTTTTTACATTTTTAGTTGCATTTTTGTGCATTGAAACAAAAGTAAAGGAGACAATACACTACTAAAACTATCAATAGTATCGATAGTTTTTAATTAGAGGTATCGAAATTTTTCGATATTTGCCGATTATACCACAAATTTCGGACTATTCGGAAGGCGGTTTGTTCGTATAGTCATACAAAACATGTTCGCTCAAAACTGTTCGAATTAACATCTCCTTTACCCACCAACTCTCTTTTTTGAACGTTGTGTGGCCAGGAAATGACTTACCAATTCGTATTCAATCCTTATTTTGGTTGTGTTCGGATAAAAACAATTATAGGAAACTGAATAAAAAGAATGAAAACCATGTAGGCCTATTTAAAGCGAATACAAAAATTCTCATCGAATCGACCGTAAAAACTGTGACGATTGAATGTCATCGTCTAACCGCTTCGATGACGTTTTTTTCTTCTTCTTTTAAATATATTTATTAGGTACCTTTTTTTTTTTTATTTCTCTTTTTCTTCCACTTTTATCATTACCTACATTCCTGTAACGAAACCGTTGCTGGTGACGGTTTATTAGTCAAAGAAATTATGGGATTCCTGTAAAAAATTGATGTAAAAATAGACTAAGTTAATGAGTACTGATAAAATTTTTTAATGATTTCGGTGTGATTAGAATGTAAAAGAAAGCAAACTTCAATGAGTACAGGAAATTATTCATTAAATCGAGGGTTACAACAGTTACACGCAAGTCGAAAAAAGATAATTCATGCACCTGGCAGTTCCACGCTGTTTGAAAAATATCTGTGTTGTAGTTCTGGGCCGAAATACTTTATCACTGCGTTGGTCACATATACTATGTATGTGTTACGGGCAATGATATGAATGCCCGTTATGTTTAGACATTCACGTTATTAACCATTTCATTTGGGCAGTGTTGTTAATTTTGAAGATTTTCATCTGAATTTTTCAGAGGCGAAGCCAAAGTGGTTCGGCCAAGGTGCCAAATCCTAGGGAAGCATCCTCCGTCTTCCCCCGATAAAATTAGAAAATATGTACTGTTGAAAAAAAAAAAAAGAAATAATAATTTGACTAAATTTTACTTGATCAAAAGATGAGTAGAATATAAGCCACGTCATTGTCGTTTATCATTCCTACTTAACTATACCTACTTGTTATTGGATGTTGATGACAGATTGAAAAAAAAATTGGAAGAAATAAATTTATGAATGAAGATCCATTTAGGGGGAAGTTAGGTAAGTTTTTATTTTTTAATAAAAAAAAGCATGAAAAAATTTTTACTTTGATTCCAAAAAAAAAAAAAAAAAAATCAACCCACCCTATTCACCAGTCATACATGGAAGCATGATATAAATGCCCGTAAGGCTACGTGCAAAGTATGACCTTGCTCCTCTCACAGCACATTGTTTTGGAAGCCATCTTATAGATACCGTGAAATTAGGAAAATTTCCGAAAGACTGGGAGGCTACGAGGCTGGTTGCTAGGTTGAAAAAAAAAAATTTAAATCACGTCTATGTTTTAAATAATAGAATTTTTTTTATTATAAATAAACTTGCGCAAAACAAATGAACCGAAACAAAGTTCTAAAAAAAAAAAATAATTTTTTGAGGATGTTAACGCTATTCTTCATTTTCAGTAACATTTCAAGCTAGCGCCAAATTTCAAGCCATAAAGTAGACAAATGTTTGCATAATAACTTCGCGTTTCTTAAACTGATCCTTTTCAAATTTTCCAGGCCTTTATGCCTTTTTCTGGAAAGTACATCTTTTCGACCTTCTTTATTGCTGGTTTTTACCCGTTTGTTGAGTGAAATTGATGGCGTGGACCACGTTTTTTGTCTAAATAAGCTCCCAGCTCCTGCAGAGATGCAAAATGCTAAGAGATCTAGGGAGATACCATAGTGTAAGCGAAGACTTCTCCATTTAAAACTTGGCCAAGTAGTAGGGCCTGGGATAGGAGCTCCGTGGCGAAATGCAAGATGCTAAGTCCAGATGATCGTTTTATCACAATTTTTATGACGAATTGTTGTTGCTCATTTTTTTGGATTGATTTTTATGAAGAGCGTGATCCCGTAAAGGCTTCAGCACACCGGCGTGATGTTGAAGCAAAAAATATTGCATGCGATACTTTCTAATGCACATGGATGTGATATTCTGAAGCGTTTCTCAGGCGGTCTTATTCATCCGGATAAATCAGACCACCTGGGTATTGGTGTAAATAAATATTTTAAACACATTTTAGTTGGGTATCATCCTGTACCACCTTGCCAATGTACGTGAAAATTGGTAGTATGTTAAATAAATTGATGTGAATATTTGTTTAAAATTTCATAGTTATTGGTCCAAAATTAAGCATTTTATAGCCAAAATAAAAATGAAAATACTAGCTAGTCCACAACAAAATCATTAGGTCTGGTCCTTAGTTTAGTCTGATTGTTTATACTAAATTTTGTGACTATTTGACAAAAACTGAGACCAATACCATGGTAACCGTGGTAACAAGAAAATAAAATAGGTATACTTAATTAAGTATAAATACCTACATGAATTACAGTTAATAATACCAAAATTTTTGTGAAGTCATAAAACGAAAAACCTACCCACCCTCATCCCTGGTGTCTAAATAATGGATCGAAATTAATGAGTAGATTTTTATAGAAACCTACTTGAAAATTCTTCTCTAATTATTGCGGAATATCGTGTTCAAAACTCTGTATATCGTCAACCGTGTCAGTGTGCCACCTTTCATTTACATATGTGAATTTTATTTTATCGCATCCGTATCGCGCCAGTGTGCTGAAGCCTTAAACTTTTTCCACGCTAAATTCTTATATTTTGCTGAAATCGCGTGATACTTACTCTAAATTCATTTTCGGCGCAGGGCTCAGTCCCAATAATTCTTATATATCGCCTTTCTTGGAGCAAGGCCAATCTTTTCTTTTTTACTTATTTTATTTCAGATATATTTGGGTTTTAATTTGACAGAGATGTGGCTCGACTTTTCAACTAGTGTTTCAGGAGAGGAGGATTTTATGTGAACATTTAGGACATTTTAATGTAGGACGGGAGACTTGCAATGTGGAATGTAGAAAAATGTTCCAGTTTGATGAAACGTTAGAATTTTTCAAAGGGATTTTACAAGCCGTCGCTGTATTGCTTTGACCAGATTATCTTGTCGTGCGTGAATTTTGGGCCCAAAAATTGAAGAAACTTTCATTCCTCGGGCGTAAATAAGGTGATGGTTTTGGGGGTGTGGACACCCTTAGCTCCGAAACAATACGCTTGACCTAAAAATTAGGGTGCGTTTTTTTATTGCGATGGTATTGTTACAGAGGAGGGGTCCAGAAGGGACAGTTGAGAAGACTTGGACCCTCCTTACTATCGAGCTATATCTGCGCCTTGACAACGTTTTATTTGTGTTTTGGAAATTAATGTCTTCACTTTCTGGTTTTTGATCCTTGATTTTCCAATTAAACTACGCTTTCGCGTGTATGCAACTTACTTCCGATAGGTACTCGGAGGGTAGTCCATTTCTTGTGTGTTAAATATCAAGTTAGCCATACCAGTTGGTAAAGTTTATGAATTGTTCTCATCTAGATGACTTTTGCTCATTGTCTGACCATGCACCTTAAATTCTCGCTTTTCTGTCTAAAGATTTGGCATTATCACTTTTAGTCTCATTAATTTTGCAACTTCTGTTATTCCCTTTGTCACGAACATATGTTAGTTTTTTAAAATTTCGCTTCCCTGAGGCTAACTTCCCCATTTAAAAAAAAAAGAAGTATATATATACTTCTTAATTCTGTTTAATGTCGCTTCTGAGAAAATGAGATACTTCACCATTCGAGTCGTGTGTTCATTTATCTCTTGGTAAGCGTAAATTTTAGATGACGTCTAAATAACGCTACGATCACCGACTGAATAAAAACTTAAAATTTCTTTTCTTATTAGTGTCCGTTCTCCGACTTCCTTCTTTCTTTTCTTTTTCGCTTTTATTTAGACCTTCATTAAGACGAAATAAGTGACATTTGCGCCTTTTAAATTAGAAAACCCAAAAAGAAACGAGCAGTTTGGGCAATTTTTGTTTTGTTACAAAATTTATTTTTTTTATGCCGAAAAAAAACCGGAAAAACGGGGTAGACGGTAGTAAATAATCTAATTAATCTTTTTCACAATTTCACTGTATTTATTTAAAGAATCGTAGCTCTATGTATACGCCGATGTTTTTATACTAAATCGACCGAAATCAATCGTCAAACGTTGAGGAAAAAATAAAATTCCATTCGACGAAAATGGCTTTTTCGTCATCGAAATATTGTTTTTAATCTAATAAAATGTTTTAAGTAATTTCGCAAAAGACTTCTCGCTTACTGACGCGCACAGTTCAATCTGCAAAAGACATTTTCAGAGATGGGTTTTTTGAAATTGAAAAATTGCGTCAACTTTTCGTTGGCGACGACATTTTCAATGCTCATGCCGATTAGTCCTGGCAAGACAGTAGCTATCCAGAAGGAAGGTTATTTTCTCAGATTTTTTCGTCCTTCTAACAACGAATACGTAGGAGTTAGCCTATAAATTGAGTTCAACATGCCCCACCCAAAAATGAAAGTGTCTGCCAGCGAAGTTATCACGAATCTGTCTTGCTCCAATCTTAATGCTATACCTCCTAATGTATGTGGGAATAATGAAACTCGAATTCACGAAAAATCAAGACAACGCCAGCAAACTGGTTTCTTGACATTTTATCGGTTCAATCTGAAGAGTACCAAACTAAATTGGCTTTCACTGAACTGTCCAAGCGAAGATGCTTAAATTTCTCAATAATATTTTTTTTTTTTTTTATCTTTTTTCATTTACTAGAATTATAAAATGAAATCAGTTAATGATACTCAAACTGAAAAATTAATATACTCGTACTTACTTGGTAGAATCGAACAATTTCGACTGATAATGATTTTTTTAAAAGATATTGTCTCTAAGCTCCAATTCATTTCATGCAGATAAAGATCACAGTCAGTTTATCAAAATGATTCCTCTATTTTTTTCTTTCCACTCTGTCTTAGCTACAGCCATTAGTGAGATTGGGATGGAAGTGTCTTATCGCTTTAAAAAAATTGGTGCTGCATGATTGAAATTGAATTATAAAATTTTATTCCTTCTCATGTCAGGGCGCTTGTAGAATTTCTATCATATCCGATCAGACCAGTAACAAATCTCATTATTCACTAAGCTTTTACCCTGCTTTAATTATATTTACCAATTTTTATGAGATAACAAACAACGTTAATTCAACGATTTTGCATCTGTCTTTTTGACCACGAACCCATTAGGTAAGTAGGTACGTATAGGTTAAAAAAAAGTAAATAAATAAAAACAAAGAAAGGTAGAGTGCTAGTAAACGACATGGCGACATGAAAGAAAGTAGAGAGACAAAATAGCGTATGAAATCGTGAAAATTTATTAATGTCTGTCGATAATGCCAGAATATTAGCTTCTTATTCGAGGACAACTTCTGACTTGTGCACACACAAGTACAGTTATACAGTATAGACTTACCGATAAGTTGATCACGATTTTAAATTACTGCTGCTAAATGGGAGTCATGAGATATCGATATCTTAATGAAAACATTATCCTGTCAACATTACGCTTTACCAATGGGTTCCTGATATGTTGTTCCTTTATAATTTATTATCGATTAAGTGGTGTTCCGTGTGGTCCGTGTGCGCACCGGTAGTCAATTTTGTTGAGGTAAACATTTCGAATTTTTGTGCTGGACAACTACTAATCTGAGGTGTAAAACAAGGAATTGTTTTTCAGTAAAAACAGAAACAAAAAACCAAGGTCTGCCACTTATTCAATTTTAGAGACGTATTAAATGTGTCAGGAAGTGCTAAAAATTATGCTAAAATATTGGACGTAAGTTCTAATGATTCCTGTATAAGGACCATAGAATTGAATGATGCAGTTTTCCCATCTATTACCGTAGGCAGCGTAGCCGTGCTGTACATCTGCTATTTTCCAAGTGGACGAATGTGTGAGATACTGGTTCAGTTCTCAGAAACGCCTTACTATACCTGCTGACCTTCGATGAGTCAGTAATAGCAGGCTCCTTGCTCTGTTTCTCAACGTACGTTCGTTCGTAGGTCTACCAGTTAGGTACCTCCTTTCCTCGAATAATGTCTGCTGCAATGTGGTTAGCAAATAGCTGTGGCATGAGAAGATTCATCACCCACTCCATTCTTGAGGATATAGTTTCGCATCCTGTCCTTGCACAGTATCCATCCGCATATTGTGCGTCTTCCTTAACGCTGCATTGCACTGTAGTACACCAGGAAATTCGTGTGTTGAGGTCGGAATTGAATAATTCTGTTTTTCCACCTATCCACCTCTTATGGTAGAATATCGGCACAGTAAATTTGCTATTTTCTGAGAACCGATTGTGTGGATCGCAGGTTATCTCCTGATAACCCTGCAATGCCTTTTCTGGAAAAAAATTAAATACTTCTTGAATCGTTTGACTGCGTGGCGGGAAAAGACAATGTGACAACTTGAATATGAATATATTTTTATTTTATTCTGAAATTGATCAAAAATCAATGAAAATACATACGTTTATTTGAAATAGATGTTGTATCTCCTCTCCCCACCTCATTCAGAAGTATAAAAGTAGTCCTGGACATAATTGGTTTTTGTCTTGTGGTTTTGAACTTTCTGTAGGATCAAAACTCAACCTGAAATTTGAGCAAAAATACGAACGGATCCATATTTTTGCACTTATGTTACATGAGTAATTTGCTATATTTTAGTGTTTGGTCTTTTACTTTTTCTTTGCAGCGTGTGTGGTGAATTAAGATTCTTTCATATTTTGTGTGGACCAGAGACAATTTTAATTTAGCCATCAATGATACTGTCATGAAAACCAAGACTTAGACTTGATTTTACATATAAGATACAGACAGAAACTGAAACCAAGATTACGCTTTTCTGTAGATCGTAGTTCACTCTTTAAAAATGGCTTTTTTATTGATTTACGAAATGTTAGGAGTAGGTGAAAAATAATGCACTCATATTCATAACTCGCGATTGGAAAAAAATCTTCAGATAAAACAATTCAAATGAAAAAAAAAGGCGCAAATCTCAGTGAAGACTCATGAAGGATTGATGTGTTAACATGATAATGTGGTTGTGAGTGTGCGCATTGCGTGCACACACAACCACAAACCTACATGCCAACAGTTACAATATTGTAACTTGTAAGACGTTTGAGTTATATGATCGTAATTCTTGTTTTAGCCCCTATTCGAGTGTAGACTGAGTGCTAAGATGTTTACACGTCAAAGAGAAAATGGCTTGAAAATACACATATTTTACATTTCAATCTACTTATAGATCACAGCCAAACATTTCTTCCAGTTCTAAAGTTGAAAATGGAACTCATCCACAACCTTCGTACTTGCCAGATTTAGCACTTTGAAATTTTTACTTTTTCCAAAAAAAAAAAAAGAGCCGCTTTAAGTGTATTTAGTGTTGACCATGAATGATAAAGTGATGAAGGGCGTAGTGTGTTTTAAATTAAAGGAGAACTGTCTGAATTCTTCTTAGATGGAACGAGAAAATTGGTTAACTGTTAGAGAAATATACATGAGTATAAATAGAGAATACATTGGATTATAAATTTACAATCTCGTAGCGATTTAATGAATTAAATGTGTACGTTGGAACCAGGAGTGGGCAAGATCATGAAAAAAATGACTCGGATCATGGATCCTTTTCAATTTACCCAGATCACGATTCACTCTCCAACGAATGATTCAAATCCGGATCATAAATCATTTGTAAAAAAAAAAGAATCCGTTCAGATCATTTGTACGAATCCTGTGGATGATTTGAAAACAAAAGATGTTTCATCAATTTCGTATAAATAATGAATAATTCTCAAGTACATTCTCTTATTTTTCATGTTTTTTTGTATTTTTTGGGAAGGATCTTGAGAAATGGATCCCAACAGATACATCAAATAAAAATGATCCGAATAATTCGGATCCTGTCCACTCCTGTTGGCATCTTCTACGTTTTATTCGAATATTTCTTTTCCTTTTGCCAGTTATGTCCGAATGCGCACTACTTTTCTGATGCCCGCGTACTTGTTGGCCTTGATGCTTCAGTTGAAGATGGCTCCCAGAACACTTTTTCCATCCTTGTTTGAGAGATACCAAGTTTTCACGGTCTTTTCGTTCTCGTGGAAATTATTTAACCTTCTCACCCAGTGTTCGAGATTATGAAATCGGGTCTCATAGTCTGCAACCTATACCTACATTGCCAAAAGGCGTATCGTTAAGCCAGATAAATGCGTTCGTATAGTTGAGTTGAAATCCATTTTCTATTTCTGTAAACCCGACATTTTCCCCTATAATTGATGTTTCTCATATTTCTCGCATCATACTCTTGACTGTTTTTTTTTTTCCCCTCACTTTTCCAAAAGTTTCATTTATCAAACAGACAAAAAGTAGCTGATCTGACAACGAGTGTTATATTACAAACGCATCTTTTCGCACCAACAGGTGCCCTGTTGTGTACTCATCACTCAAACTATGTTTCATCTCGCATAATTTGGTAAAGGAATTTCAATTTACCGAACTATCTGCGAATAAATTTATTCGTTTCAAAATACTCTCCATAGGCTTGATAATATTTGTATGTATGTGTGAGTGTGAGTGCGTGTGCGTGTGTGAAAAAAGAAAGAAGAAAAAAACAAAACTGAATACTGATCCAGAGAATATTGATCGCCAAATTCGGATTAAAAACGAACTCGTAAAATAAAAATGAAATTTACACGTCTGTGGAAATGGCACAGTGTAGAATGAATTTGTATCCTGTTCCGTAGTACCTATGGTGTTGAAAAGGGCTCATAAAAATTCGTAAATCAAAAAGTTTTCGAGACGGCAGGAGCAACGACGATATAGGGTTTAAATTTTTAAAACGATTCTGTAATAATGGTTTATAGTTGGTGAAAAAGAATATTAAGTTTGTACCTTAGGTACATTACCTAACAAATAGGACAATGTTTTTTGCTTGTAAAATACACCTGTTCTTTCAACTACACGTATTATCATTTCGCTTTAATTTCAGTCTAATGTTTCCTCACAAAAATTTCTCGGTTCATTTTTACGCTACGATGAACGGATTAATGAGCATGATTAATTAATTTTGGTCATTGCCGAAGGTCGCCAAAGATGATGCGATATGAAAGAAAAAATTGAGCGGTAACGATGCGCAATTCAGACTACGGCTGGATGAACTGCGTGAATAATCGCGTATTGAAGAAGAACGAAGCGATTATCGAATATTGCAAAAGGGCAACAAGAATCCTCTTTAAAATTTAGCCGAATATCTGAGTAAGAAAACCCGAAATACTCGTCCCAATTGTTCGGTCGGAATAATTACCTGTAACTGTTAGTCAAGAATAGCGCATAGTTTTGGTTATTACAAAATAGAAAATGCTCTTATTTTTAGTCGCTTAACTGTCATTTATTGACTACCACAAGGAAAAAGTCGATATGGAAGAGTAATTGGGTGTTCGACCTCACAATAGCCTGGTCGTAGGTTCGAATGTCGAGAGGTTGGTGATTTTTGGTCGTGGGCTCGGAGAAAAACAAGACCAATACCAATTATGGGGGAGGGGCAAGACAAAGACCAAGAGTTGGTCCCAGATCAAGACCAAAAACTGTGGGTATTGATGCAGGATTAAGACCAGAACTGTAATTATGTATTAACACAAGATACAGACCAAGGCCAAAGCCCCCATGGTCTTAGTCTAGTTTTTACACGTTTCGGGTTCGAGACCTGCTGCCAACACATTCTTGGCTCAAAACAGCCGAACATTCGGTTTACTGCTTTTGGTGTTCCCGCCATTGGCTACAAGAACTGGAATTTGACAAGTCTTATCACTTATTCACCATCATAATAACCTTCAGGTGATTAATAATAAATGATACGTTTTTGTTCTGAAAAAACAGGTAAGAAAAACAAAGCGCCCATCCTCTAAAAAAAAGGTGAGGAAGCTTACTCAACAAAGTGGCCTTAGAGCACTCTTGAGAATATTATTTTGATCCCAAAAATCAATTTGAAAAAAAAATTAGCGCAGCAGACATTGCGAGAAAAAGTAGGTTTTCAAACAAGCACCTCCAGATCATCAAAACACTATTGATAGGTATACTAATTTTGTCGATCTCAACCGAAATCGGTAGGATTAATTCATGATTTACGGACACTTCTAATTGGCTCTGACTCCTAACACCGCACCTCATGCCCCGGGATCATCCTTTCGGGATTGCGTCAGGGCATGAAGGGAGCCTACTAAATTTAGTAACCAGACTAATTCTTCAAGTTTCGATGTTTGGTTCGAGTATATTTCAATTATAATGTTATGGGGTACAAATGAGTTAATTTTGGCGTCCGAGAAGGTGTAACTTTAAGAATAATACAGGATTTTACCAGCTTTACGACATTGCGTCTACGGATATTTTTGTTATTATATTTTAAGATTCATAACAATTTGAGCTCTGAATGATTACTTCATTTCTATATTTTATGGTCATGAAAACTTCCGCCCTGAAACGAGCTAAAAAAACGTCTAAATATAGTATACTCACAATGCGTCAGCAACAATGTTCTGCTTTTTGGCCATATTTTTCGATTAGAAACGAGCACAAAGCGTGCGAAGGGAGCGATAAAATTTATAATACAGGCAGGTTTCATTAATCCATTTGGCACGAGCGAACAAAACATGCAAGAAAAGTCGCACGTGTATCACAAGAAGTTGTAGCGGGAGCTATAACTAACCCCCTTTCACCCTCTGCTGTGTATAGAAAATGAACATTGTTCGGCGAATGCAAGCTCTTTGTATGAAATCCCAAATGATGAAACATATGTTTAAAATTTGTGGGCAACGTATAGGTATTCGTTTTTCCACTATCTTTCAAAAGAACTAAGTTCAAATTCCCGAAAAATGGGCTAGGGATAACTGATTTCACAATAAAATTCTATTGGTTCGATGATCTGTATTTCAAAATTTTATTTTGGATTTTGAAAAATTTATTAAAGTATCTCTGCCGCGCATCAATCACGGTAAGTGTGTATTTTCTAAAAGTGTCGAATTTTGTAATGGCTGCCATTCGAAAACCAATGGACCGATTTCGCTCAAATTCAATACAACCAGTCCCTAATAGTCTCCAACTGCCATAAAAATTTTAAGCCAAAATCTTTTTATTTAGGAGAGTTATCGTGATGACAACATGGTGGGTTGGCAACATTTTGCGAACACTTTCCTTCAAAACTGACGAATTAATTTCAAAAATTTTAACACGAATGTGTATCGCATGAAAGCTTCTAACCCTGTTCCAAGTTTCATCGCCATAGGTCAAACAGTGGAGACTCCACAAACTCCCAAAAAGTGCCAAAATCAGCCAAAAGTGGAAATATATGTATATATAGTGTATAGAAGAATTTGAGTGATCTATATATTTGTGATCCCCGACTCATGATCGGCGCTTTTCCAAAAGTCCCACCGCCAGGTCCCGCCATTGGGCTAAATGTAACAGTTATGTTTTTCTTTTGAAAATACACTAAAATAAACGAAATGATAAATTTTTGGTTCTAAAAATTTGTCAAATTTTGGAAATATGTCTTTCATAAAACTGTACCGGTGGATTAATTATCAAACTAGTATTTATAGTTTATGAACTATGCAAAAATTTGTCTCTATGTCGACTGAATCGTTGAAATTATTTTCAATCGAATCTTTGAGAGACTATTATGGGTGAGAATGCCCACAATCTCCTGCATGCCTGGTGGGCATAAAGGGAACTTGTCTACTGAAGAAATGTAGGTAGGCAAGTTACTGAGCTGAGGAGGTTACCGTAGTCATTATGGATCTAGTGAGCGAGTTAGGTGTGTGATGACATATATTTTCATGTCCCTTGGACATTAAACACACAATATATATATAAGTGCCTATGTTTGTAGTGTCTCTGCCACTACAGAAACTCTTGAATCAAACGCCTTGGAAACTTCAAATATCTATATTACCGGTACCGTTAAGAAAAAATGTTATGCAAACATAATTGCATAACTTCATTTTGGAGGCAAATGCATTATTTGAAGTTTCAAGGTGTGTAAAAAAAAGTGGAGAAAATTACGAGAACAAAATTTTTGAGTAAGTATTCTTGCTCATTTTACAGGGAACAAAAAAAGTTATGTAAATTTTTTTCCTATCTTCAATATTGAAGGACCTACAGAACCATTGGGAGACTTTTTAAAAACCTGGTCATAAAAAAGACTTTGTAGCACTTTCAGTATTAAAGACTGACAAAAAATGTGCATAACTTTTTTTGCTCCATATAAAAAGATAAGCTGGAATATCCACACAAAAATTTTGTTCTGGTGTTTTTTTTTTTTAAATTTTCTTTTTACTTATCTTGAAACTTGGCCTATGCATTTGCACTTAAAGTGAAGTTATGCAATTGTTTGCATAACATTATATCGATATCAGAAGCTATCATTCTATAATTTAGGTATAAAAATTAAATATGTTGAACGTACTTCGTAAATTTTTTTTGAAACTATTTTACTCTAAAATTGATGAAGTAAGTAATAGGCATTAGTTTTCTTTATTTATTCTTGGTTCACTTTTTAAAATATTATTTAGTTGCTGTTTCATTAAAGTGAATCTTCAGTTATGGAAGTGGATCGTTTCCAACTTTCGAAGTCATTCTAAACGGAGGGCATTTTGAAATATTCAGTCTATAGTTTTTTTTGAAGCGTTAATTGCTCAGTTCGAATTGTACTTTTAAATTTTATTTACTGTAATTATTGGTGCCGTTCTTTGTTAATTCGTATTTGTTTTGGGATGCAGAGTGTGACTAAATTTTTGTAGCCTGATCCTTTTATGGTTATCTAATAGCTCTCAAGGGGGATTATTTTCCAATTATAAGTTGAATTTCCGATATGAATCACGCGGAAAGCAATAATTAAATTTGCTCGTTTCTAATTTTACATTCGGCAAGTTTTCATGAAATTTTGTAGTAAAAAAAAAAAGTAACTTTTATATTGATTACATACTTGTATTTTATTCTCGCTTCATCTCTCGTTCTTATGGTTAATTATGATTTATGATTATTTCATGAAGATTTTCGCAGGTTGGGCAAGATTGGTTCTGAAATATACACTTACACAATTTAGAGAAACTAGGAAGTACAGATTACCCTCTTAAAGGTTAGTCGTACTTGTCTGGTCTCAAAAAAGCTAAGTTCACGAGTGTGGACAAAAAGTCAACCGATGTCTGACTATAAGCCAATGAACTGAATCGCCACTATTTATTGAGAAAATCTGGAATTTTTTTGTTTAATCTTAAAATTTTTGCTTTTCTGGGCAATAATGTGTTTCCTGGTAGAGTATAGATGAGTAATTTATGAGAGAATTCAGCCCGGGACATTATTGTATGAGTATCAATTGTATTTATTTCTACCAATTGGCACCGACCCGGTGGTATCCGTGTAGCATACCGAATTCATGTGGGCAATGTAAGTTGCCATTTACATCCAAATTCAGTTCAGCGTAAGCAAAGGTATCATTTCACTTGCATTAATAATTTGTATTTTAGTTTCATGCTTCTCGAATTTTTAAAGTTTTGTTTGCATGTTTGTCATGATACAGCAATTGATGGCAAGGCAACTACCTCACGAACACAACAATCATAGTAGTATAAAATGCGTCTTCCAACTACACAATCATACCTTTCCCCACCCTTTTACCACTTATAACCTATCAAAGGAGTCACCATGTATCTGATAATTATTATCTTCCTGTCACGCTTATAATTGAATCTCATTGTTCAAACTTTGTTTCTGGAGGTGCCTAGTCATTGGTTCCATTTATGGACTATAGCCCTCGGGAAGAGTTGTGGGTATAATATGTTTAGTTCACCAAGAATTGGTAAATTATTTCAAACAAAATATTTCTGCTAAGCTATATGTGGGGACTCACTGGTATGAGGTAAAGGGGCTGGGACCCCTTGACGACAGTCGCCGCCCCAAAGGGCAGGCCAACTTATTCGTCTGTACGACGTTAAACCAAACACGAAATACGTTCGATCGTAATTACCTGCAAAAACATGCAGGTAATGTACGAGTACCGAATTGTGAAATCACCAAACAATGTCACAATCCGTACACAAACCGGCCAGCCATCTCTTATCACGATAGGGAATGATGCGACCTGGCCACCCTCACCAACGTACGTATTACCTTACGTACGTGTGTTTGTGTGCGTGTAAATAAGCCATATAAAAACCTCCCAAACTGGCTCTAAAATCGCCAGTGTTTGGTCTGGTTCTGGCTTACCCGTACGTTTGTACGAAGTGGCTGAACACGCTTAAATTCTGTTGAATTTCCTTCTGGTGAGAATATCTCTCACGATTCCACAGTGGTGACCTCGACGTGATTTTTGGCTACGTCGTGAGGTGTCTGGAGGCGCGTTGCGCTATTACAAAAATTCGGCGCGGTGCGCTGGTGAGATACTCTCTTGCTCGGCAAATTAAAAATTTTTTTTGCAGACTAAGACACCTTTTTGGTCGTTGAAGTAGAGTCTGCTGAAGTGGGAATTTATACCTCTCTCTTTAAAATATATAAACAAAGAGAAACAAGACAGTAGACCTGGAGGAAGAAGGTTGGACTCATCCCCCAACTCCCCCGACTTCGACTCGACACTCTACAAATTTAGCAAACATAGAAGAAGGCCTTCAACACCCAGAATTAGCACGACTGGGAACTGCAATAAATAAAGAAGAACTAGCAGTCAAAACGTTGAGAAGTGGTCAAACTTTAAGCCAAAGTTCTGACCCAAAAACACCTGTCCTACAAACACAGGAGCCAGTGTTTTCGACCAGCAAGGAAGGAAGTAGTACTGTGGAATACGCTTGTCACCAGAAAGACACAGCAATGGTTCCACCACCAACTGAAAACCCACAACCATCGCAGGGAGGTAGTAGTCAGCCACAGCTGACACCCGAAGTTTTGGCGCAGATTTTGCAACTACTGCAATTGCAGCCAGGACAGAACCCCAACTTCTATAGACGAAGGATAGAGATCCCGGAATTTCTGCCGAACGAGGTAGAATTATGGTTGACACTATTGGAAGGCAGGTTCAAGACAGAAAATATAACTCTGAACCAGCGGTATACACACATCTGTGGAAGTATGCCCCCGCAGATAATCCGCCACATTCTGGACATTATGGAATGCCCTTCGACAGAAGATGACAAATATGCCTGGTTCGTCAAGAAGATCAAGAATGTTTTCAGAAAGACCAAGAATGAAATAATTGATGATGTGATGGGTGGTATGAAGATGGGGGATGACAAACCCTCAATCTTCATGGCGAAGTTAAGGCAGAAGGCGGACAATATCGTAGCCCCTTCTGTCATAGGCAATCAATTTTGCAAACAACTTCCACAAAGTGTTGTGCAATGCCTAGCCGCCGTTGGTTCGACAGTAATCAATACATCTGCGGATTTGGACTTCCTTGCAAAATCAGCAGATAATACGCTCGAGTACACCAGGTCAAAGCCGGTAGTCAGTGCAGTATCTGCAGAGACTGGAGAGCTCGCTCAACTTAGAGCCCAAATAGCTCAGTTGACCGAGGAGGTAAAACGGAACAAAAGCCAAGGCTCGACAAAACCCAATAGTAGCTGGCGACAGAGATCTAAATCAAGAAGCAACAATAACAACAGTGGCAATAGCAGAGGACGACAGTCCCAGTCCAGAGACCGCAGATCTAGTTCCAGTAACAGGGGTCAGAGTTCAACAAAAGTTGCTTTTTTAACAACAGGTTTGGCGCAGAGGCCATCAAATGCAACAACAGATGCAGATGGTGGGGTAAATCCTTCAACAAGGAAGCGTCAAACTAGAACAAGGAGCCATCTATGCGGCCGAAGACCCTTTGGAAAAATACTCACACCACCTGTTCATAAAGGACAGGACTAACAGGAGAAGGTACTTAATTGACTCGGGAGCAGACCTGAGCATATTGCCAGTTAACAGAACCCAAAAAGTACTCCCTCCAAAATACTACCTCCGTACTGTGAATGGTCAAAACCTTCCAGCTTACGGACTCGAGACCAGCAAAGTCAACATCGGACTCAGCAAAAAAATGACGTGGTTCTTCACGGTTGCAGATGTTCCAAACCCGATCCTGGGTGCAGATTTCCTTGCACATTATGGCCTGATCATTGACCTCAAACACGGCAAACTGATCGATAGTGAAACTAAACATTGTGTGGATGGCAAAACGCTAGCTTACAGACTGGACACAAATATATCCAGCTGTACCATAGTCGACGGACAACTCTTACGGATCCTGTCTGACTATCCTGGAGTCACTCAACCCTCAATTCGTAGGCATCCTATGTACAAACACGACACGGTTCATTACATCGAAACCAAAGGACAGCCTTGCCATGCTAGAGCACGGAGGTTATTACCCGACAAACTCAAAGTGGCACGAGAGTACTTCCATCGCATCATCGAGAAGGGTGTATGTCGACCCTCAAAAAGCAAGTGGAGAGTGGCAAATTGTTGGAGACTACAGGGCCTTAAATGCCAAAACAGTTCCTGATCGCTACCCAGTCGCCAATATAATGGAATTCAATGCCAATATGAAGGGTAAAACGATGTTCACCAAAATAGACATCAACTGGGCATTCCACGAAATTCCTATGGCTGACCAGGATGTACCAAAGACAGCGGTTATAACCCCCTTTGGACTATTCGAATACCTTCGAATGCCGTTTGGACTTTGCAACACAGCACAAACTTTCCAGAGATTTATCAATGGACTGTTTAGAGGATTGCCGTTTGCATATGCATACTTTGATGATATCTGCATTTGCTCTGAAGGCGGTGAGCAACAGCACGAGGAGAATGTAAGAGTCGTCATACAGCGTATACAAGCTGCCGAGCTTACTATCAACGTAGGTAAAAGCTTATCTGCACAGACTGAAATTGACTTCCTCGGCTACAAAGTCTCGACCGAAGGCATTTCCCCCTTGAAGACCAAAGTAGAGCCAATATTGAACTTTCCAAAATCCTCAAATGTCGCTGAACTCAGGCGTTTCTTGGGGATGGTGAACTTCTATAGACGTTGCATGAAGAATGCATCAGCCAAACAAAGCAAGCTGTTAGCACTAATTAAGACAAGTAAAAAAGAAAGATAAAACTCCACTCGAATGGAATGAAGAAGCCAAACAGGCCTTTAAGAAAATCAAAGATACACGGGCAAATGCAACTCTATTGGCTCACCCAGACGAAAGTCTGCCATTATGTGTGAGTACCGATGCCTCTGATTTTGCTATTGGTGCAACCCTGTACCAACTTGACAAAGACAACATCAAATTACCGCTAGCTTTCTTTTCGAGGAAGCTCTCAAAAACAGAAAAGAATTACAGCACATACGATAGGGAATTGCTCGGAATTTTTGCTGCGTTGAAGCATTTCAGGCACCAATTAGAGGGTAGATGTTTTTCTGTGTATACTGACCATAAACCCCTAACATATGCCTTCACACAAAAAGCAGAACCGGCATCTCCGAGAAGAGCACGACAATTAGACTATATTGGTCAATTGACTACCGACATCCAGTATATAAGTGGAGAACTTAACACTCCAGCTGATGCTCTGAGTAGAATCGAAGCTATCTCAGTTCCTGTCCAATTGCCTTATGCTGAAATAGCTGAAGCACAGCTTAAGGATGCAGAATTGCAAAAGTTGTTATCGAATGATGATACTACTCTCAAATTGAGACAGCGAAAAATTCCCGGTACTGATGTTTTATTAACATGTGACATCAGTACAGGTAAGAATAGGCCATTTCTACCGGTAAAATATCGCAGGTTGGCTTTCAACAGTGTACATAATCTGTCACATGCTGGGCCAAAATGTAGTGCTAATTTAATTTCGGCAAGGTTTGTATGACCACAAATGAAGTCTGACTGCAACAAATGGGCTCGCAGTTGCCTGAACTGTCAAGAATCCAAAGTAGGAAGACACAGTCACTCGCCCCTCAAATCCTTCAAACAGAGTGGTTTAAAACGGTTCACATGGATTTGGTAGGCCCATTGCCACCATCTCAAGGATACAGATACCTGTTGACGATAATAGACAGGGCAACACGATGGCCGGAAGCAATCCCTCTACACGAGATGTCAGCTCCCACAGTAGCTGCAAGGTTATACGATACCTGGATTGCGAGGTATGGCGTACCAGAAGTCATAGTCACAGACCAAGGTCGCCAATTTGAGAGCTCGCTCTTTAAAGAGCTGGCTAATAAGCTTGGTGTTCAACACAGTCATACCACAGCTTACCATCCTCATGCCAATGGCAAAATCGAGAGATGGCATAGAGCTCTCAAAGCCTCCATCATGTCTCATGATACCAAGAGATGGGTAGAAATACTTCCTACCATCCTCTTAGACCTTCGATCTGCCCTACAAACCAATACAGGTCACTCTGCAGCGCAATTAGCATTTGGCAAAGAGCTACGCCTCCCAGGGGACTTCTTCACAGAATTGAAGGAAGTTAGCCCCGAAATCATGGTACAAAATATACGAAATGATGCCAACAACTTCCTAAAACAGGCAGCTGGCCATGGCCAACCCAAGATTTACGTCTCAAAACACTTGGCCAATACGTCACACGTATTTGTTAGAGACGAAAAAATGAGATCTGCGCTGGAGAAACCATACGCCAGTCCTTACAAAGTGTTATCACGAGACGAGAAAAACTTTGTGATACTCATAGCAGGCAAACCTCGAACAATTTCAATCGACAGATTGAAGCCTGCTTATATGGTAAGCGACGATAAAAGAATCAAAAGGTTGCATAAGGAAAGCACAGAAAATATACGGACAAATTCACCAATAAACACAGAAGAATCCGTCGAGAAAAGTGAGAAAAATACCTCACAACAGAAAACACCAAAAAAGTCAGTACAATTTTTGGACAATGTTACAACCAAAAACACTGCTACCCCCAATCATCTCTCCTCCCCGGTCCCCAAAGGAATCAGCCCCGGAACCGGAAACACCGAGATCAGTGCCAAAACCGCAAGAGACCAGGGAGCCAATGAAGTTTCTCTTTACGGCTGAGCGGGCAGCGATTGAGAAAGCCAAGATGGTTGCCTTAGCATTGGAGAATTCAAACTCCCCGATGTTAAGGAAACCAGTCTTCAAACAACCGCTGCCCCCTCACTCCCGCTGCCACCCCTATGCCTACACGAAAAATCGACCACCGAGGCAAAGGGGAGAAACCAGCCGCGCCCAATACCAGGCGCGTGCCGACGTGT